>JABSTQ010004873.1:0-47156 GCA_013358835.2 Ixodes persulcatus | reverse complement strand
CCCTCCGCGTGAAGCCCGCTCTCCATCGCCACGACGTCCAGCTTCGCCGATGCACCGACCCCCGACGTGAAAGCCTGTCCACCCCTCGCTCCACGCCGGGGAAACTAGGCGCGGCAACCCCTGGAGGTGGAGTTGCCGAGGACGACCGACGCCAAGATCCTCCAAGATCGTCGGAGCACTCCCACTCTAACGCCGCAACGCCCCGAAACGACGTTTCTGCAAGAGTGTCGAATAACCTCAACGTAATCATCGACGGCCACGACGCGACAGCACTCGTCGACACCGGAGCAGACTACTCCGTTTTGAGTGGGAGACTCTCTCGCCGCCTTCGGAAAGTTACGACGTCGTGGGACGGACCGCAGATACGAACCGCCGGCGGTGCAGTGCGCGCGCAGTGCAGTGCGAACGCGCGCAGTGCACCTGTCGGCAGGTGCACTGCGCGCGTTGAGATCCACGGCGAAACCTGCCCTGTGAAGTTCGTCATTCTGCAAGACTGTTCGAGGGACGTCATTCTCGGAATGGACTTCTTGTGCGAATACGGCGCCATCATCGATCTTGCGGAGAACAAGCTGACGCTTCGGAAGCCTGTCCCATCGGCAGAAAATCCCAAAGCAACGTTAGCTACAGTCCGAGTCCTTGCCAGCCATGTAAACCTGCCGCCGCTGTCGAGTGTCTTTGTACCCGTCGGGACCGGAAGAAGCCACCTGCGGTGTAGCACTGTTGGAAGGAAGCGTCCAACTTCTCGTTGGACGAGGGATTGGCATTGCGAGAGGCGTAATCGAGATCCAGGACGGGTGTACCGTGGCCCTTGTCACCAACTTCCGGCAAGAGTCGCAGCACCTTACAAAGGGTACAGCTGTGGGCTTCGTCGAGGAAATTCCGGACTCAGCCGCGATCGCCGTGATCTCAGAAGACGCTTCTCCGGCGCAGCACAAGAGAACCACGCCGTCAGAGCTCGACATCGACCCGTCCCTCCCAGACCCACAACGACGGCAACTAAGTGACCTTCTCGCCGAGTTCAGTGAGTGCTTCTCCACGTCGTCGAAGGTGCGCCAAACGACGGTTGCGAAACATCGAATAATAACTGATGACGACGCTCTCCCTGTGCATCGGCCACCGTACCGAGTCTCCGTGAAAGAAAGGGAAGTTATCCAGAAGCAAGTTCAGGAAATGCTTGATGACGACATTGTCCAGCCCTCAAACAGTCCGTGAGCTTCCCCAGTAGTCCTAGTGAAGAAAAAAGACGGAACCCTGAGGTTCTGCGTGGACTACCGCCGGCTGAATGCAGTAACAAAGAAGGACGTCTACCCGCTGCCCCGCATCGACGACACCCTGGACCGGCTGCGCCACGCCCGATACTTTTCGTCGATGGACTTGAAGAGCGGGTACTGGCAGATTGAGGTCGACGAACGAGATCGTGAGAAGACGGCCTTCGTCACACCGGACGGACTGTATGAATTTAAAGTGATGCCGTTCGGGCTGTGCACAGCGCCGGCAACCTTCCAGCGCGTTATGGACACCGTCCTTTCCGGCTTGAAATGGCAGAGCTGTCTCCTCTACCTTGACGACGTTGTCGTGTTCGCAACCGAATTCGACGAGCACCTCAGACGACTGCGAGCCGTGCTACAGGCCTTCAAATCTGCTGGGCTGACACTCAAGCCTTCGAAGTGCCGGTTCGCCTATAGAGATCAAATTCCTGGGCCACGTCGTGACTGCTCAGGGTGTAAGCCCTGATCCTGCAAAGACGTCCGCTGTCGCCGAATTCCCCAAGCCATCGGACAAGAAGGCCGTCCGTAGATTCCTTGGGCTGTGCGCCTACTACAGGCGTTTCGTGCGTGACTTTGCACAGATTTCTTCACCGCTGACGAATCTGACGAAGGACGACGTGCAGTTCCAGTGGGGAGAAGAGCAAGAACAAGCGTTCGACGAACTCAAGCGAAGGCTGCAGTCGCCCCCTATCCTCGGACATTTTGATCAGTCGGCGGAGACAGAAATACACACGGACGCCAGCAATACCGGTCTCGGTGCGGTGCTCGTTCAGCGACAAGAAGGGGCAGAGAGAGTAATTGCTTACGCAAGCCGGGCGCTGTCTAAGGCAGAACAAAATTATTCAACGACCGACAAAGAATGCCTTGCTGTCATCTGGGCGATCACCAAGTTCCGTCCGTATTTGTACGGTATCCCGTTCCGCGTGGTCACAGACCACCACGCCCTCTGCTGGCTCGCAAACCTCAAGGACCCGTCAGGACGCCTTGCTCGCTGGAGTCTGCGACTGCAAGAATTCGACGTAACCATTGTGCACAAGTCTGGCCGCAAGCATAATGACGCCGACTGCTTGTCTAGGGCCCCAGTCGAATCTCCACCTGACAGCACCGACGACGATGATGACGCTCGTTTTCTCGGAGCAGTTACAGATACCGACATGGGAGCACTTCAACGAGACGACCCGGAGCTTCGCGCCGTGATCGACCACCTCGAAGGTCAAGGAAGTTCCGTTCCGCAAGTCCTGGCCCGAGACTTGTCAAGCTTCGTTCTGCGGGGAGGTGTGCTCTTCAAGAAGAACTTCGGAACCAGCAACCCTGCCTGGCTGCTGGTTGTGCCTACCAGCCTGCGAGAAGAAATCCTTCAAGCATGCCACGACGACCCGACGGCTGGACACCTTGGCTACAGCAGGACGCTTGCCCGGATTCGTGACAAGTACTACTGGCCAAGACTCCCGAAAACCGTCCATCTGTACACACGGTCGTGCCATGAGTGCCAACGACGTAAGAAGCCTCCGACAAAGCCAGCAGGACTCTTGCAGCCGATATCTGCCCCGACTACGCCCTTCCAGCAGGTCGGAATGGATTTGCTCGGGCCGTTCCCAACATCGACGCAAGGGAACCGGTGGATTATCGTCGCGACCGATTATCTTACACGATACGCCGAGACGAAAGCCCTTCCATCGGGAACAGCGGTGGAAGTCGCCAAGTTTTTCGTCGAGTCCATTCTCCTTCGACACGGCGCACCTGAAGTGCTGATCACAGATCGAGGGTCATCTTTCCTGGCACAGCTGACTCAAGAGGTACTTCGGCTCAGTCACACCAGCCATCGACGAACCACTGCTTATCACCCGCAGACCAACGGGCTAACAGAGCGGCTCAATAAGACCATCGTCGACATGATCTCCATGTACGTCGACGTGGAGCATAAGACGTGGGACGAGGTGTTGCCGTACGTTACATTTGCGTACAACACAGCGGTACAAGAAACCACAGGAATGACGCCGTTCCAACTGGTGCATGGCCGGACGGTTACGACAATGCTGGACGCCATGCTGCCTCACGTGCCAACCGACGATGGCAACGACGACGCTCAACTGATCTCTCAACGCGCGGAGGAAGCTCGTCAACTGGCAAGAATCAAGATTCAAAACCAACAGCGAGTCGACGCACGCCGGTATAACCTTCGTCGCAGGGACGTTCATTTCCAACCCGGGGACCGGGTATGGGTGTGGACACCGATTCGGCGCCGCGGTCTCAGCGAGAAGCTTCTCAAGCGCTATTTCGGACCGTACAAAATCATCCGACGCCTCGGCGATCTGAACTACGAAGTTCTACCCGACGGAACGCGCCCATCTGCAAGACGCCAGCCACGACCCGAGGTGGTGCACGTCGTCCGGCTCAAGCCGTATTACGAACGATAGAACTTTGGACTCTCGTCAAAGAGTGAACTGGGAACTGGGAACTGGGAACTGTGGCTCGCGACTCTGCTATCTTTTTGTTGTGTATTTGTGTTTTACCTTTGTGGTGCATCGGGACGATGCACTTTTTTTTTTTTTAAAGGGGGAAATATTGCCGCGAACGCAGCTAACTAAGTAGGCAGCGCGCTCGTGGCCTAACGGTTATCGCGCGTGCCTACCACGCAGAAAGCCCAGGGTTCGATCCCTGGCAGCGCCGCGTCTTTTATTTATTCTTCCAATTTAGATTTCTGGTAATTTCGAGAACCGTGTTGCTCGTTCTAGGTTAGAATGTTCTGCGCGCCGAATGTTCCAGAAGCCCACGCGTGCACAAAAGGGGCTCCGCGTAACCAACCGGACTCAGTCTCGCCCCAGCGTTCGACTCTGCGCTTACGCCGACTTCGACGCCCGCGACGCTCTATTGTTATCTTCTGTTTCCTTCTTTATTTTTGGGCACAAGTTCGCCCCATTAAACGTTTAGTTTCTTCAGTTATTCGCCGCCTCATCACTTGTCCTTCGTGACAATATCATAAGAAATTAGTCGAGGCGTGAGTTTCGTCTTCGGTGTCTATGTGGATTCGTTGTTTTGTGTCTTTCTGCTCCCTTTCACCTGAAGTCCGACCGCAGCCAATGCTGTACAATCCGATGGAGTCAATCAGGCAGCACCAAAAGGGCATCGTCACGGCGCTCATCCCCTTTGTGCGTTTGCTAACACCGACTAGACTAGTCACACACAGTGAATGCGCCGCCATCTTGTGCTTTCTTCTGCGCCTGATTGTTTTAGTCGCTGATTGCAAATACGCAAAGACAACTATAGCATCGCGACGATGAACCTTCGGTGCTTCCTGATGGGCGCTCCATCGAGTCGTGGTGTCGGTTGCGTTGGCACGTAACGTGAAATGGTGTATAGCTTCGAGCGACTACAGACTGCGTCCGACGGGTTAACTGTTCTAACTGATAAACGTTGTGGAGATCTGGCTGCCCTCCCCCGCGCCGACCCTCTGGGCCCCAATTTCCGGCCTCCGAGATACGTCATGACTCGGGGGAGCGGCGGTGACCTCGCGCAGCACAAGGTCCGGCTGGACCGCTCCCCTAAGCCAACTTACGTCACGGGACTGGCATCCCAAGACAAAGGGGCGAAGGCTTGAAAAGGGGAAGCCGGACAAAGGAAGGCTCTCTCGCACGGCAGCGCTTGTATGGTGAAGCCCTCGGGCGGTGGGACACGAAGGAGCGTGCAGCGGCGACAGGAGACGAGGACGCTGGCGCGGTATTTGGCGGGACACGGACGATGGCGCGGGGAAAGTGCGGGCGAGACGTCGAGCTGTGGACTCGACTAACGGACCAGACGGCGACCCTGGACGACGACGTCCCAATGACGGGGTGTGGACGACCACCGCTGGGACTAGGAGAAGCTGCACTGGCAGCGGACTCTGTCCCCGGGCCTCGCTGATGACCGTTCCCCGATCCCGAAACCCCCCATGGCAATGAGTGAGTTAATAAACCCTTTTGCCGAGAGCGAAGTATTGCTGTGTCATATTCATCCGGGAACAGGGTCTGAAGGAATCGGAGTTAGAAGCCCGCAACGTTAAAATGCGGATTAGGTACTTACCTTATTTAATCGTCGAACTCTTCGTCGATGTTGCTGACTGTCCAGGTTTTGCTGTCAAGGCCCACAAAGGAGTCGATGAGGTGCGAGAGCAAATGCACGGTTATGTGAATTTCTGCTTCGTCGTACGGATCATATATAGCTTTTCAGAATAAATCTATATATATATATAACTCTGTGTTAAAAAAAATTTTAGAAAAACAATAAAACACAGGCTAGGTGGCGCAAGCCGCCGCCCGATCTAAAGGGCCCAGCCTCATCCATTTATTCATTCATACATCCATGTCTTTTATGTCGTACTTCATCAACGCGGGTCGAATGTGCGTCCAGATCTGGTAGTAGCGGATCACGGTTTTCCAGGAACCCTCGGTATCCGCTTTCTTTGAACCTGCAGCTTTGCCACACCAGTCAAGATTTAAGAAACCCTTAATTGATTTTATAATTTAAATGTAGATATGATATGCCAAGTTAGTAATTTTTGATCTCACGCACAGTTGCAATTAGTTTGCATCCACTCGGTCTACCTGTGAATGAAATATTGACCACATTTTAATTTTCAATGAAGTTGAGAAAACATCCACATTTACGCCAGCAAAAACTTTTATGCGTATGAACAAGACTCATGAGTTTGTTTTCTTGCTCAGACAACCAAAAATGAAGCTCTTCCTCTAGAACTAACTACAAAACAAAAACGGTCACCAAACTGTTCATCTAAAATTGCTAAGGAGTCAACGTGATCTAGATGAATGTTGCCGAAAATTGTAAACACTATGACACCATCCTTTTGTGCGTAAACTAGGATTTTGAGACTTCGTCCGTGTCGTTCTGTTTTTTGTCCCTTGTCCGTATCCCCAGTCTCGGGTTTACAACTATGCTCAACTTACACCAGCTACCCTGCACCCTCACCGTTGCTTCATTACAACAAAAGCCTTCCATCTAAGAAATACTATTCTCCCTACCCTTTCTTACACTTGAGCGACACTACTAATGAATATTAGGTGATGTTGAATCAACTTGCAAGTCGCTTTTATTTTGTTGCTTTTCAACCCCCTAAAGGTCCGAACTTCAAGTCCAAAAGACAGCCCGTGCTGCCGTAAAATCAACCTGAAGACCCAAACAACAGTTTAGCACGTTTTATTACCAAGTTGTTTTTTCTCAGTGGCGGCTGATTTTTTTAAAATGCAAAGAGTCTCTCATGCTTACTTCTCGTATTAACATCCTTGTGGTTCCCCGCAGTCACATCAATAACAAGAGCTGAAAGGGCCCATAGCAGAGTCCAGATGGCCATAAGGATTTTGTTCGGTCAACAAAGTTGGACTTGGACTATTTCACGACCGACTGTGGAACAATTGTTCATGCAGTTTGGGACTTCGTGCAATCACCCTTCACTACAAAAAGGAACATGTGTATTGCCATATAAATTTGGCGGTGTTCTTGGTGGCTTGACTTTGCGGAATCTTGTCCGAAAAATATGTACTCCAAGTCGGAACATGGCCTTATACCAGAGAAGCGTATAGCCGTGGCACCAGGAGATATCCTCAATCACACGGACCAGAAGAGACACAAGCGCGCTGAACCATGCTTTGTTCCATTTTTATCACTACATATAAATGTTAGCTTAAATGTTGGCAGTGAGTATTATATCCAACTTATTGAATTCGCTACTGTAATAGGCTCCTTGAAACAATGAAACGTATGGTTAACCTTCGAGGCGATTATCAGCACAACGTAATGGAACAGTGACAGAGCAAGTGTACCAAGAGATGCATAAAATACCGTGTTCGCAAATATTTTGAATAAATACAAAACTTAACTTTGTGTGAAAGTTGCCTTGCTTCATGCCCAACCCAGAGGAACAACACGAAGCCAGGATTTCGCAAACAACATAATACATTTAATGTTAGAAGGACGGGAAAGTTAGTTTGACATCGAAGAAGTCGACATGCGACTGTCCAAGGCAGCCCTCGGCCCAGAAGCCCCCGTACCACCCGTGCTGACGGTCTTTTACTGTCCGGGCAACGCCCCTTGTTTATCGTAGTTCATTCACGTGACGCTTTGTGTTGCACCATAGCCTCATCTATGCTCACAAAGCCTGGCAGTTAGACGACGAAGCCACAGAGTGCCCGGTCGCACATTTGGAGCGCGAGGACCTTGGAGCACAGAGCATTTCTCAGGGAACCTGGTCGTCAGCGCACAGCTTTTGCAGCGGCGAGGACCCGAAACATGGTTTTCAAACCATGGTCTCTGAGATCCCGAAGCGGGATCTCGGAGGCCATGTTCAAACATGACGATAAAAGAAGCGGTAGCGCGAGGAACGCGAGGAGCACGAGCGGACATTCCATCGCTCGGGAGAAGTGTGTTTCGGTGTCTCGCCGTAGCGGGGCGCCCGTCACGTGGCTCTCCACTCATCCGTTGTCTGCCGCTCGACCTATTCAATTTCTTCGGCCGCTTCTCGTGGTGATCCGCCAGGCTTTATCAGTATAGAGGAGGCTATGGTTGCACGCATGAGGGCATATGAGAGAGCACCCTGGTAGCCACTGAATGGTGGCGCCATCGGGGCGCCCACAACCTGCTCAAGCTTCCTCATAGTTGCACGGTGTCGTGTATGATTGCAAGAACGACAGCACTTCACTTTAAAATCAATCAAAATATCTCTAAATATGGAGACTTTTTGACCTTCGTGTTTCGTAAAATTCAGCTGTTCACATTAATATGTATGAACCAACTGAGTCAACAAAACAAAAGCCCGTAACGATTATTTACACTTTCGACGTGTATAAGTGGGCCGCAATCAAGAGGTAAGTCAAAATATTAATGTGAAAATTGAAATATTTCGAACATTCATTTGAGGAATTTTTGGTGAAATCCTTCGCGCGTGAGCCGATATAATTATAACATCACATGACATCTAACCTACACCGGTGCATGTCTTCGAACAAGTTACTTAACTTTCTTTTCTCCTTTATACTTGACTCTTAGTCGCACCACAGTTCATCCTGATCTGCAACAGGGCGCCGTTCGCTTGAGATTATAACATCTGCGACATCAGCATTTATTGAATCTTGACCTGGCGAGGTGACACAAGTGTGATTCAATAATCCTGTTTTTAGAGCTTTCCCAAATATCAAAAAAGGCACCACCCATATTGATATTTCTAAATATTATAAACACTTCAATGCAAAAAAAAACAAGAAAACATCAAAGTTGTGAAGATGGAATGATACCTGAATTTCCCAGGTTTTGTTCAAGTTGTACCTTTGGCCAAGTGAGCTTTCAAGGGTCGGAACGAAACGGCGAGACCCCAGATAGAAGAAAGAAAGCCACCACACGTATTTCTATCTTTCCATATAACCGGGTGTATGTTTAAAACTCACAAGTTCCCTGACCGATTACAGCGTACCAGACCAAATAGTGTGCTGTAAATAGCTCTTTTGATATGCAGTACCAGTGGTACAGTGCAACCCATTCCCAGGTGTGCTGACTCGGCCGCCTAATTTTTACTTGCACACAGAAAACTCTGGCCTGTGCAAATATTAATCGAAAGAACGAAACATAAATCTGTAAAACTGTGGAAACCCCCTTTCGCACTTTGCTACCAGTATCTACGTAGAAAGTCCTCCTCACAGAGGAACCTATCAAAAGCCTCCAAAGATCAGCAGGCGCCTGAATTAACTGCTTCACGATGGCTGGCAAGCATGCAATCGAATTCTGAGAGGTGTATGTTATATGTTCAGGCGCCTCACATCGTGATTCGTTATTCGACGCTCTTATTGGCTAATGCCGCAGACCCATTGGCTGCTCAACGATAATTATTTTCTCGGGACTCTTTTTCAATCGCTCGAGAGATAAACTTACAGACTGAGCACGACATTGTGTAAACGGAGGTGCTTTTTTTTTTTATTCCAACGTTCTGCATTGGCACAGACAGAGTCGGAAATGCTGCTCAAATAATCGGGGGTGGCACTCTCCAGCGCAGGTGGCACATAAACTAAACACCCACCGAGTGTCTTCCGCTTGTCAAAAAAGAAAAATTCAAAACGATTAAACTTTTTTTACAACATGTTTTATTAATGTCATAAATCAATAAACGTAGTCTTTATTATATAAAGGACAATATTGGTATAAGAAATTTTTTTTTTAATAATGCGCAGTTTGTACATCACAGTGTGCTGCAGAAATGTATTATTTTTGTTCGTCACGTGCTCGAGCTGGTGTCTGCCGAGTGAGGCAATAACTTTTTCTTTTATTCGAAAGCGCAATACGTGAGACACGTTTCAGTATAGCCCGACAGCAATTTTGAAGATTGAGGTGCAACTAAATGCGATTCGAAGCGTGTGCGAATGTTTCGTCGTGTGTTCTTTGTTTGTTTTTGTTTTTCCTGCCCTCGTACGCACTTGTATAAAGAAGCCACGTAAAGATGCGCCTAGTTGGAACTAGATCGCTCTTTTGTATCTTTATTTGTATTTATCTTAAAAATTACGCTTCGTACGCCGGGTTTTGAAGATGATGTGGACATCAAGTTTGTGTGACATGGCTCTCACACGTTGTTTGCTCGCTCAGTTATTGTCCTACGCCGTAGCGTCTTTCGTCTTCTCCGTCGAGCACTCTGGTCGTTTTACATTCGCTGGCCAGTTACAGATGCTCTTGTCCAAGTCCCACACAGCTCCGTTGTTGCACCTAAGCTCTATTGGCTTGCCATGAACGCACTGGTAAAACCTGAAGAAAAAAAAAGATGATCAGCGATTTTCTTTGCGAGTATTCGTTAATTCTTGTTCCCTAATACGGTGATTGCATATGATAAATGAACATGCGAAGAGAAATCTGCTAAGTCTAGACACGTAATGTTTATGTTCGCCCGTACATTGGGCACATCTGCTTTGCACTCCCCGGAACTCGTAATTTATTACTTATATTTTAAACATTTATGACAGATAGTGCAGCCTGTCACCTAGTAGAAATTAAGATTTTTTCAGCTGTGTATTCAACGTTTTGGCACGTTGGGCAAAAGGCATGGTGTGACTTCTTTAAAAAAAAAGTTAGGGAATGAAATGTAATCTTGCGCTCAATAAGCAGCGAATAATGCTCACGCAGTAAATCATTGCCCGCAGCTCAAATTCAGAAACTCGATTCAAAATGAATGTTGAAACATTTTTTTGCTAAAGCGGAACCACAAAGGAAAGTTTCTTAAGTACCCATTAATTTAACGAAGCTATTTGTAAAAAGTAGACGAGCACGTTAAGCAGCTTTAGCAGCTTTAGCAGCAACCATAGCAGCTACATCTGTGTTTTCTTTTTCGGTGGCCGTTGCGATTACTAACGAGTTTGAGTAGACCGCTTTCCTGCGCCCGACACAATCGCCACTGCGCATGCGCGGCCGCTCCGAGTTTGAGCGTAGCCGGCTGCGCAGTCGCAATCGGCTAGGCTCGGAAAGTGAAAGCGATCTACTAAAACTCCCTATTGTCACTAAGGCAGGGATTTCCCCAGACCCCCCCTAGGGGGGGTTTAGACCCACCCTCGTTTTTCCGAAGGCACCCCTTAATTCACAACGACTCCTATATTCGCAATGCCCCCCCCCCCTTTAACCCCCCCAAAAAAAAATTTAGACACCCCCCCTGATTTCAATTCCTGGAGAAACCCCTGCACTAAGGTGCCTGGAGCTGAAGCTGGAGCGCGTCTCCGATTGCTGTGTTTGCCGCCGCGTCCTTAAAAGTGGTCCCTCGATTTCCGCCTCATGACGTCATAGGAGTGTCATTGTTGCCTGGCGTGATCCTGTTGGTGGCACAACAGCGGAGGTGGATGTCACAGACGCCTGTTCTGCTGAAGCTTGCTCTGCGGTCACACAGTCGTAGGGAGCCAAAGCAGACAGTATCATATGGGACGCCGGGACGACAGCGACCCTCGCGCCCCCTCGCCTTTTCCGCTAGCAATTTTGCAACTAAGCGCCAGGACCACGACATGCAACAGCATGACACGCCGGTTCCTGTGACGCAATTTCTCGGTACATCGGGACCACTTTTTACGCGTGTGTGACGAGGACGGTACGTACGCCAGTCCAAGGCGCGTTCCCGGCATCGTATAGCGTCACCGACGCAGCAAGGGCTCCTTCGCGGGTGTCGCCGCACTTCCATCGTGTGGCCATAACAACCAATGGCATCCTCGCTGGAACTCGCGGTATTTGTCTAGGCGCATGAACTATCGCACTAAGGTTCACCGACCCAAAAACTATATTCTACGCATGGCGATTCGGTCCGGTATGACCCGGGAACTCTTTTTTGTAACTGGGGCATGCAGGAGCAACACCCTCTAAAAGACGACGTGTGCACGCTCCCCCCCCCCCCCCTCCCCTCCTCCCCCCGAACGTCATCGGATTGAGGGTCCACGAACAATGACGTCATGCGTGGGCCTTTCTTCAAGAAATGACAGATATTGGTAGGGAGCGTACTTGGTGCAGTCGGTCTCGTGCGGGTAGAAGTCGAACGTGTTGTCCTCGCATTTCACGTGTCCCGGCGGGGGCCGCGGCCGGTGAGTCGTCGTGGTCGTCGTTCCCTGGGACACCGTCGATTTCGAACCTTCCTGAGAGCCTGGTTTTGCTCCCTCGGGAACGGTAGGGTTCGGGGCGGGCGCCGGGGCGACGTAGTCTTTGACGGACTCGTGGATGATCGTCATGAGCGCGTTCTTGCGGCCGCACTCTCCGCGGTAGTCGTCCATGTCGACCGCCCACACCATGGCACCGCCGTAGCCCTGCTCCTTAATGTACTTCATCTGAAATGTGGTTGGAGCTTTTTGTCATTTATAACATTGAAACAACGTGTTCCAAAACGCCAGAACGTTATGACCCATAGTCCTTGAATTAGGCCATATGTGTCTACATAGTGCTTTCCCAATATTTGAGAACATCGTCACAAATCATATTCGACCTTTTGTGTGTTGTTTTTCGTCATACTAAAACGAGAGATGGAGGCCAAAAATAATGGCAAACGCAAACTCTCAACGTAAATACACATACATACACACACACGAGAATACACGAAAGCACAATGGTACGAAGCTCATGACGCTATGTTTTCTTATGAGCTCGGTGACATGACGCTGTTTTTGATCGACTATACAACCAGCTCGCCTGCCTATAGCAACGTCACCTTTTAACTTCACCTTTCGACTCTTCAGAGAAGTGCAAGTTCCTTCTTGCCATAGCTCATTGATAAATGTTCACCTCCCAAGTAAGCGTTTTTAAATTGTACTATATAATAAGATATGCACATCTCTGCCAGCAATATATAAATATATATATATATATATATATATATATATTTTTTTTTTTAAGGGAGTATTTAGGTGGTATATGTTAGCCCTAATACGCGAACAGTGGTCGCTTGGTGCTCCAGACGCCGGAGAGTTAACACTGCCCTAAACACAGCGAATTTCTTGTGCAGCAGAAAGCGTCCTTATAGATTGGGATCACACCCCTTACGGTTCTGGCATTGTTTCTCTGAGCTCCTGTCGTGTGGCACTGGCTGTACAGTTAACTTAGCGCGCTCGGCTATTGCAGTTAACAAAGTTCAGCATAGCATTTCTAATTTGATGTCATACCTTTTTCTGACTCCACCTTTTGTTAGACATTCAATGATGATCTGTCAGTTCACAACGCAATGTATATTGGTGGTCACCGAACAGGAAAAAAAAAACGGGCCTAAAATGAATAACCCTGGTCCGGTTAGTTTCGTTGCCATTAGTCAAAATTTCAGTTCTATCTCATTACTAAGTGCTGTTTCCTTTGCACCATACCTTGATAGCCACACTCTCCTCGTCCTCGTAGCCGACCCACTGGTTGTCTTTGAAAGCGTACGGACAGCTGCCATCTTTATCCCAGCGCCTCGTCCACCCGTTTTCCTTCACGTTCTTGCACACCTGAAACAAAGGGGCGTAGACATAATAAATTTCTCTACTCAAATTTAGGTTACCGGCTTGATGGTTTTACGTTTAGATTTACCACTTCCTAATCTCAAACACGTGAAAGCTTACCCGCTATTGATATCGCTGCAGTTGTGGGTCTAATTATAAAACATCTCCATATAAAGTGTTTTATCATGATACTATTGCAATTACAACAAGGAGCGAGACGCTCCACATATTTTGTGAGATTAATGTAAATGAATGCCGCGTCTCTTACAGATTGGTTAATTTGGTGTGTGTTTGAATAATCAGCACTAATTTATTATTCAAATTATACGAGGTGGTTAGGACGAATATCTGCATCTAGCAAAACACGTACCACTTGACGGAGAAACGTTTGCCACTACGCCAAGTGAACTGCCGCCGGCCGTTGAAATGGCACTTTGCCAAGTTATCAAATCACACGGTATGCAGTGACTACTCCTATCTTTCTCCTTGCTTTTCTTCACTTTGTGTATTCAAATATGACAAAAACAGTTTATCCGAAGCCGTACTCACAAAACCCTTCCACAGTAAGGTTCTTTAAGTTTCAGCCATGACGTACTCGAGTGTTCGCAATGATCGCACAAAAACGACTCTGTCAAAGAATGCACTTGGAATAGTTGGTACATACGCCATAAAACGACAGAGCTAAAAATCCCGACAAGTTGAACTCAACGGACACAACGCTCTTTGTTTAGAACAGCTGTGTTTTAGTCCGGGTGATCCACCTCTGATGATAGTACATTAATCAACAGTTATTTGTATGGCAATTGTATTTTAAAAATTTTTAATTTTATTAAACAAATGACACCTAACTTAGTTCAGTCTTAATCTTCCTATGAAAAGCATACATCGAATCAAAAGTCAGCTTCGACGGTTTTTGCGTGCCACATCAACGAAGGCCACTTGGCACGCCCCAGTGGAGGACTGAGGATCAATTTCGACGGGGATCTTTTGATGCGTAAACGAACTCATGGTTACACGGTGCCTTCTCCGGCGTAAGCTTCCGTAAGATTGCGGGCACCTGGACCGGGATTCAAATCCGGCAACTGGCGGACTTAGATCCGGCAGTTGGTGAACTGCGATCCGTGGGCCGGTGCTTTGCCTCGTAGCCACTGAGGCGGGAACTCGCACCTCAAAGTATGCCTGGAACCCCGTCGCATTGGTGAACTCTCCCGGGTCTCCTCCATTGACCCACTGGACGATGGGTGCGCGTAGCCCGTGGTTCTCCTTGCTGCCCAGAGTGTACGTGCGGCCGTACAGGGGGATGCCCACGATGAGCTTGTGCTTCGGAGCCCCGCGACTCACCCACAGTTTGAGGCCGTCATCCTTCAAAGCAACGAAAAAACGTCTTCTTTCATTTTAGAGTAAAGCACGGATCGCGAGTGCGCCAGGATTTATTTCGATCCTCAAGATGTGTCTTTCGAAATTCATGAGGTTTTACGCGCAGCTTTGAACAGTGAGGCGCTAAAGAAGCACCTTCCAATCGGGATTCCTCCGCAGGTTCAGGAATCACGATGTGCAAGCACAGCCCCAACACAAAAGCGACTTTATGCGGTGTTGCGTCCTAACGTGAGTATATAAATGAGATTCAGACTTTGCGACGTTCTTTTTTTGTATTAAAATAAGGATATCTAAAAGCAATAGTACAATATCTGGAATTGCAGTTTATTTTTACTCCACATTATGACATTGCATAATGTGCTACCGGGACATGGAACAACTAAGAGAGAGAGAGTAATAGCGCCGTACTTAAAGGAGCTGTGCAACGATATTCAATTGGAATGTTTTTTCACTTTACACGAGCTTACTGGCACTAGTGGGACTCAAGGATACTCGCATGCAATGCCACTGGCCAAGAAACTCCTTTGTTGCGGTGTAATTTCAAGGACAAAAGCGATCATTTTCATTCAATCTCTCCCTTGCAAAATTCGATGACGTAACGCGGGGATCGCAGTACACCCGTATGACGATATTTGAATGCGGTTCATAGATTGGACCCGAGCATTGCGTGGGCACTCGATTTAGGCTCGTGATAATTGATAGCTCGAGAAGCATTCGAGTAGTGGCCCGTGTCCAATCGCTGCAACGACGACAATAGCCGAGCCATAACAATGTCTGGAACTCAGCGCGTGTCCTGTGCTTTGCCAACCCCAGCGCGTGGCTATGATCAACATTGGCGGCATATAATCGGCTCCAGATCACGTGGCCGCTTGTTCTGGCTGCGAGTTGAGGGCGTGAACGCTGCTCGTTGTTTTTTAATTTTTTTCTGGGACTTCTAATGCGTCGGGTGAAAAACGAAGGCGTGTTTCATAGGTCATTAACGTCAGGGATCCGTTCTAAGCGGTATTTGCGCAAAGTAAAAAAATTGTTGCATAGCCCCTTTAAGGATTGTCCTTGTCATTGAATGTGAATATACGTATAAGTATTAGCATACTTAGGATGACAATGATAAAATTACAGCCTTAGCACCTCGCGAGAAAACAATGGAAGTAATAATACATTAATATAAATCAAATTGCTAAAAGGCGTAATTAACACATTAGAAAAAGAAAGTGTTTTTATTTACATTTTTCTATTTGTTTAGACAGACAAACATCTTCGTGTTCCAGAAAGCTTTCTCGAGAATAAATATGTTTACGCCTGGTGGAAGTCAATTTATTATGTCTTCTTCAAATTAAGAACATCCCCTAAATCATTACAGGAAAACAAAAATGTCTAAATCACGGATGCATCTTGGTTACTAATTGTATCGGAGTAAATAAAAAAAAAATACTTACGACATTCAGTTTCTCGTAAGCCCACTGGTCAAACGGCCGCTTGAACAGAGGACTGTGCACATCGGCGAATCCAGCCCAGTTTCCGCGAAGGTCGTACGACATTACGTGAATGTGGTCAAAGAGCCTGCAGAGTTTCCATTTCGCATCAGTTATATATCATTTGTGGTGATGTTTTTTTTTTCTTTTGAATTGCTTTTGGAGTGGCTTTGAAACTCGGTATTTGAGAAATAACAAAATACGACTGACTAGATGGTTTACAGATTTATCAGGGTGGACATTCCGGCAGGCTGGTATGCGTATGCATACCAGCCTGCCGGAACGTTATCGGGTTGCGTGTTTTTCTGTCTATTCTGTTCAGTTCATCTTTCTTTGCTGTACCGTGCAGAAGTAAAATTTCAGTTGTAAGTCAGCGTTGGGCTTGAGTGCTCCTTCCCCTCGTCTTCCGTCTTTTGCGCTGTTTCTTTTTTTTTCTCCCATTTTTACATTACCTAATCTAAATACTTACGCAGGAACGGCATTCCAATGCAATTTTATGACTATAAATAAAGGCAATTACAGAAAGTGAGAAATGCTTTAAATATATAACATTCTCGCTAAACATTCCAAAATATGTTTATACAAACATATATATATATATATATATATATATATATATAGAGAGAGAGAGAGAGAGAGAGAGAGAGAGAAAACTTTCACAGTGAAAAAATATGCAGAGTTGCACGCTCCTCACTAACACTTAGATATCTGCGTGCCTAAAGTGCACACTGTAAAATTCTACACCTGAAGATAGATTGATGCGTTATACTCTGGGACAATTCGAGCGTTCGTTTGTCATTATGTACCGCGCTGCGTCTGAAATGTTGCATATCAAATAAAAATGTCAAAATGATCTTGAATGCAGCGCAATCACACCGCCAAACACTCGGAAACGAGGTCGTTTCTTTGTGTTCAGTTGTGAACCCCTATCGTTTGCGAGGGGCAGGGTCGTGGTTATGCTGAGCTGTGACCCTTTGTGTAAATGTTTTGTAGCCTAGTTTAGTGGAGATAGAAGGATTACACCCGTTTGTTTTAAAGCTATTTTATTTATTTATTTTTACCTTCACGTTATATTTTGGATTCTTGTCGTGGGGTATTGTTGCCTCTGGTGATTGTTGTGACAGCGTTGAAGAAAGCGTACATAGAATAAATTTTGTCGAGTTTGAGACGTTGACTGTTCTTTTTCTGCCTTCCTTCGCGTTTTCCGTTTTCCTCCCCCAGTCTCAGGGTTACCATAATGTTCAAACGAAAGATATTCCAGTATACCCATAAAGCGACCGGAACTACAAATTCTACTTGCTTGGCTAGCTGTTCGACCTCGTATCCCTCGTCGAGCCTGAACTTGGCAACAGGTACAGCGCAGGTCAGCAGGAGCTTGTGTTCGTCGAAGGCCACCCGAATCTCCTGCCATGGAAAGAACGCAAAAAAAAAAAGCTTGCTTAGTAAAACGTTATTTGTTTTATATTGCGAGCGTAGCGCTTCCTACTGTCCCAAATAAGCTACAAATGACTTAGGTGTGGCGATCAAAATTAAGAACAGCTCAACGGTAAAGTTTGATATCAAGAAATAGTGAATTCAGACGGGTTAAAATTGTTTTGTGTTTAATTATCTTTTATATCATTTTTGCTAAACATATTTTTGAATTGGCGTAATTCTTTTAGCTCGTTTATGTAAGCATGCACTCCTCCACTCGCGTTGAAAGAAATCGGCGATGCTTTCGCCCCCGTGTTTTTCGCACCGCAAAACTAAATCACGAATTGCTGAAAACTCAAACTATAGTAATTAGTTTTTAGCAGTTCAAATAAAACACTAACGTTTCAAAAGTTAACGTTATCTGACTCTAACGTTAAAAACAATGCTCTCACAACTTGAGTTACCAAATGAATCTCACTTCTGGCCGCATGAATTATTTATCCGCAGTTTACAAACAAGGCCGAGTTCTCCCACACCGGGTGGGGGCAGTACGCGTGCGCAAAAACTTTTGCAAAACTTTAGCAACTTTAGCAAAAAGCAGATTCCCACGAGGTGAAGCGTCTACGCATGCGCCGTGCCGACAGCAGCGCCACCGCTGCCGCGTGACGTCAGAGCTGTCTGTCGCTCTCACTCGCGGTACTCGCGGGCTCATCTGACCGCCATTTCCAAATCAACAATGTCCGAAACTTAATATATAACGATTGAATCCGATAATAATCAGTTGAAAAAACACTTTGTTGTCATTTCCCCAACCGCTGTCGCTATACATTCGCACGGAGTCCAAGATTTCGGCGATGCGTATGTTAGTGCAGCGGTACGAAAAACACAGTTCCTTTCCCTTCTTGCGGTTCGCATCACGGTGGAAGCAAGAGCTGTCGGAACGAGATCAGAAGAGGGACCGATATTCCACTCAGGCTTGGCGCAACTCCCGGCAATGGCTCTGTCGGATTGGTGCTCCGCGCGGCTTTGAAAACGTGTGCACCAATAAGGACGGTTCCTCGAGCACCTGTCACGTTGCGCCATCTTACGGCGTTTGTCAGAAATGGAAGAGAGCCTTCGACATACTTGTTCCGTGGTGAGGCGGTGTTGTTCTGATGCCTCTCACTTCCTCCACCGTCATTCACACCCCGTATTTATTTTTCTCGCCGCCAAGTTACATTGTTCACCCACCTTGACTAGCTCGAGGAAGTTCTCCTTGTCCGAGTACCTGCCCTGCCTGTCCGACGCTCCCGGATACTCCCAGTCCAGGTCGAAGCCGTCGAAGCTGTACTTGAGCACCCATTCCAGAGCGCTCTTGACGAAGGTCTTCCTCTTGGCCTTGTCGCTCACCATCTCGGAGTACTTCCTGCCGCCCTCGTCCCAGCCGCCAACGGCGAGGAGAGTCTTCAGGTGAGGATGCTTCTTCTTGAGGGCCACGAATCGACGCAATCCGTCTGCGTAAAATTGTCAGTGATCAGGGGTGACCAATACGCGGCCCTGACTTCACGCATTTTATAATTCATATAAAGTCCTAGTTACTACGACGCCTTTGAAAAACGACCTTGCGGTGCATTTTCCCTCGAATGACGAGGAAATAAACGCTAATATTCTGGTAATCGATGCGTCGTGGATCGGCTAACCCTCACCTAGAGATTCTAGATTTAAGAGAGGAAGCAACTCAACCCACAGAGAGCGTGTGCAATTTCATGGCGGACACCTCCTGCGCAGGTTGAGTGCTCGTGCACATGCGTCAGTTGCCGCGTTTGGAGGACGCGAGCAGGCGGAGAGGCAGAGCAAAAGTTGGAGACGCTTGCGGACGAGCGACGCTCTCGGCTCCTCCTCGCCGCTTGCGTTGCGAACGCGACTCATTGACCGCGTTACCCCCGATCAAGCAGTTGGAAACACTCTGAAATCAAGGCACACTACCGTGACCCCCAAGTGCGCCATGAACGGAAGATAGAAATTTCCCAAGTACTTGACAGCGTCCGAGCACAAAAATGCGATCCGCACGATTTGAGACTGTTCTGCATCGTGATTTTGGTTTCACAATGAAACATCCGTCATATCGGGTGTTGTTGTTTTTGTTTGTTCTTGCCTTCTGTTTTTTTTTTAACAAGTGGTGTATATCACTTTATTATTAAGACCGAAAGCTGCGAAGCCTAGCTGAATGTAAACTTTATTTCAAATATTTTAACGTCATTTAACATTTTTCTGACCTTGATTTAACAATTCCATTAAACCAACTACATTATCAACTAATGAATATATCTGCAGGTATTCCTGCGTGTATTTGAAGAGATAAAAACTTGGAGGACGCTTCAGCATCGCCTTTAATAGTGGAACCCAGTATCTAAACATACAAACATATAAACTCCCGCTTGTTTCCAAACCGTGCAGGCGTGCCTTGCATGTCCTAGTCAGTAGCGTGTCTGGCTCGCAACCGAAGGGCGTGGATTCGAATCTCGCCTAAAATTCTTAACATTTTTCTTTAATGAAAATAAATTCCTTTATAGAGTGAAATCATTTGAAACATGCGGCGATCTTTAATTCGTATTACATGTCACGTTTTAATCACTTTTTATCCACGCGTGACGTCACGATTCACGTGAGCGTCGTGGGTTGTTTGAAATTCCCGCGCGACGTCATGTGGCTGTGACGTCTTGACCCTATCGACCAATCAGGATTTTCGTGGCACGCCACCGATTTTCTGCGACATGAGCTCCTTAAAGGCAGAGCCGTTTATTGAGAGAGTTTGGCCATACATTGGTTTGAATAGGCGAGCATCTCGGGCCAACCACAGGCCGCGAAACAGCCCCTAGCGGTGGTCGCGTGCTCTAAATTTGTGCCACGACTATACTTCGTTTCACCTTATGTGCGAGCGAAGGCAAAACTGGAAGCGCGAGCACGGAAGCTCCGTGCGTTCAGGCTTTGCTCGAGCGCGCGAGCTGGGGAGAAATGCAAAAAGCGCTGGTCTCGCGCTTCTAGCTTTGGCTTCGCTCGCAGGTAAAGTGAAACGAAGTATAATTTGAGCCGTGCCGAGCGGAACTCCGCGTCTCAAGACGCTCGCGCACCCCACCCTTTGCACTGCATTCTTTCAGCCAGTCTCAGGACGCTGTTCTAGCAGTGCAGACAAAGGCATGGGCACGAGCGCGTGGCTTTGGAAAGTGCCTCCTATGCACGAGGTCTCGTACAAACAATAGCGTTTCGCTGAGCTAGGCTCACGCGCCTGTGCCTTTGTCTTCACTGTCGACATTTGTGAGATGGAGTAGAGGTCTCTTGATTGGTCGACGCTGTGTCACAAATTTAGTTTACGCTCTAAGCGTGGGGGGAATATTCGGCGCTGGCGGCGGCCTTTGCTCCGCCTATTGTCCAAACTCTCCTAATATACGGCTCTGCTTAAAGGGATGCTGAACCAAACATTTCATTGTCTATAATCGGTGGCGCGCTATCTTTCCACGAGTCAGCAGCCGCCGGTGTGCGCGAGCACACGCAACGAAATTGACGTCCTCATATCCACCATTCAAGCTTATTAAGCGTGAATGGGGGATAAGACGACGTCAATTCCGTTGCTTGCGCTCGAGCACACCGCCGGCTGCTGACTCATGGAAAGATAGTGCGCCACTTATTGTATAGACACAGAAATGTTTGGTTCAGCATCCCTTTAACGCTATCGAGTTAAAACGCATTCCCGCTTATTAACGAAGATCCATCGCTTAGGAACGCGGAGTGTTTTCATTATCAATCGTGAGGCCTCACTTAGCAAATTGCCTGTGGTAGTTCGTGCCTCAGCTGTCCATTGCGTTATATAGGGAGGTCTAGAAAGATCACGGTCAAACACGCAGCGAGTGTGTGTGTGTGTTTTTTTTTTTGTTCTTTAACGCTTTTGTTGATTATATTGATGACTCAATCAGGAGAACCCGGTGGTACAACGTTTTATGCCTTTATGCCAGGTTGGCACGAGGCATTGCTCGTTCTATTAATAATTATTTGGCGCATTTTTTCGTGGCGTATAGCCCCATAGCTGCTATGGTAGTTACCTTATCATGGTGCCAAGTCTCTCAGGCAATTAACTCGACAAGGTCGTTTGCAATATATTGAGCTTTAACTCCGATGCCCTTTGAACTAGGTAAAACTTGTCAGTCGACACTTGTCGTATCTCTGTGTTTTGTCTTAAAAAACAAACTGTTTACGCGAGATAGCTGAGTAATATTGTATTATGGTAATTCATTAGTCAAGCATGCATGCGTGTTTTCGTGATTTTAAACTATATTTAGCTATTTGGACGTTTGCCCCAGTATCTGGTCATTCCGTGTGTATATGCGTCACTGGAGATTTATTTGTTTACACACGTTGCTTCAAGGTCCCACTTAACACCCCTCCATCCTATGAATTGACTGATGTTCGAGCAAGTATAGGCTAAATATTTATGTTTTCGAAAACAAAGCAAAAAAAAAAAAATTTTGAATGTTTCGGGAGCTTTAAAGTGATATGATATCTCACAGTGTACTCAGGATGACACATCTTGTAATATCAATTATACGTTGTTTTTGAACACCTCCACCGTGTGAAAATTTGTACTCATGTAAATTTACATTATTGCTATTGAACGATAGACGTGCGTTGAGCACTATTCTTTTAAACTCAAATGATCGCTCTGCTTCACTGAACTGCAGTAAACCAATACTTTTATTTTTTGCTGGCGTGATCAACGACATAGAAGAACACACAAAGATTTTATTATTGCAGGGTTCCAGGAGGGAACCGAGTTCACTGTCACCACCGCCTCACCACTTTAACGTTCTCTTCACTCTATTAACACCACTCTAATTCACCGCCCTTTATATACCTTTACAGTTCAGAGCCCTCTTCCTGACTCCCGAGAAATGACTCTTCTGGAAGTCTCAGAACGATACCCGATGTTTTGTTTGCAATCAGACCTACAAAAACTGAGCTCCGAGGTATTTTTACCGACGTTCGGTAGTATGGTGAATTATTTTTTGCAATTCACCCGCAACAACAGTTGGCTGCTCTGAACACTTTTCGGATTGCCTACAGAGTCGCTGTTTGTGCGGTACACCGTCCCGCCAGTAATGCTTGGCTGTGCATGCAGGCAGTAACTGCCTATCCTGTAAGGTGCTTCCAGTACAAGCAGCAATTAAAACTGTGGAATTTTTTTTTTTTTTTTTCATAGCGGATTTGTTAAGTGTTAGTTTTCCGAGGATCGTGCCCGGTACTAAACAAATGTCGACACCCGTGGTCGACACAACACTCTGGTTGCCGCCGTCGCTCATAGATGGCGGTAGCTGTCCAGAGTGTTGTGTTTGCCGGTTGTCTGCTTGCCACCGTCGCTCATAGATCGCGGCAATTTTTCCAGCCTCAGCAACCAGACAACTGGTTGCTGCCATCGCTCATAGATGGCGGCAACATTTCTTCGGAGGAAGAAGAGCGGGAACGGAACGAGCGGCGGTGCGCGCAGCAGCGCGAATGGTTCCGCAACCGCCACGGGGCCGCTATCGCCTAAGTTCCACTGCGTCGAGCGCTTCAGATTCCCTTGTGAAAGAAGAGGCAGATCGCTCGCCTGCAAGCCACCGCCGAGAATAGAAGCTACAGCTCCGCTGCTCTTCCTTCTTCACCAGAGTGGAAAGGCTGGAATTTTTTTTTCTCGATTTATTTGAGTTTAGGCCGGCAATAAAAACCGATTCCTTATGCATTAATGGCATGTTTTCTCCGTTAATTAATAACCGACTCATTTCGTTGTAGTCGCGTTCTTTGTATTTACGCTTTAACAAGGCTTCTGAGATTACTTACTGGTCAAGTGTTTAAAAAGGCAGGTATCTGTTTTGGCACAATAGCAGTCAGTGATTCGCAGCGCGCTCTCTCAATGTAGTATATCGAAAAAAGGAAGTCGTCGAATAGGCAGCCGCTTCTCCGGCCTTAATACCCACCCCCGATCCAGTGGTTGAGTATGTCCTACCATGCGATGCTTTCGTGAAACGACAGCCACTAGAACAGAAAGTTAGGTCGCAAACGAGCTGGTGTTGTTTGAACATGTTAGACTAAAACCCTGAGAGTAGGGAGAACGAGGGAAGAGACGACACAGAAAACACCTCTGTGTAGTGTCGTGCCCCTTTCTCTCTAGTCTCGAGGTTTCAGTCTATGATGTTAAGCCGCTGGAACATCGCCCATTCGAAAAGGTTAAGCGTTCGTCCGGCGATGTTAGCAGGTTAGGGAGCGCTGCGCGGAAGAAATGTGGGACATCATTCCGGATGCATATGTAGAGGACCTATCTCCGGCAGCTTTTGTATGGTCCCAAAGCTCACATTGCCCTTAGCCTCCCGTGTTTCAACAATATGAAAATCCAAAAACAAAGAGTAAAAAAAAACGTGTTCTTTTTTTGTTTTTGTTTTTTTTATATATGAAGTCAAAAATGTATGTGCTCGTTTTTTTGTTTTTTTTTTACATTATGTTTAGTTAAACAAATGTGTCGTCGTAGATCCCCGGAGAATAAAAGCGCGGACCAAATGTAGGTTTTATTCTTTCGTTTCCTCGAGTTAAGTCGGCGGGTTTCGCCGTTCCTCTGACTGAAGCACGAAAGAAACCGGCTCATGTTAGGAACTAAAACAAAACTTGCAACTACTTACCTTGCTTGTTGTCGAAGTCCTCGTCGATGTTGTTGACGGTCCAGGTTTTGTTGTCGAGGCCCACGAAGGAGTAAATGAGGTGCGAGCACAGGTCCACGGGGATGTCTTCGATGTCGTACTTCATCGGGGCGGGTCGCTTGTACGCCCACGTCTGGTAGTAGCAGACCACCGTGCCCCGGGAGCCCCCGCCGTTTTCCACTTTCTTCGAGACTGCAGATGCAGAAGACGAGTTTTCAGCATTAGGTGGACTTTCCGGCATACGACATATTATCCAATTGTAGATACTACGAATAAATATTCAATAGCACCGAGAAAAAAAATGCTTATTCCTGTGTTCCACGTGTAAGAATTACTTGAATACACTCGTAAATGTTTCTGTGCAACTGTTTTTTTTTTTTTTTTTTTACGCGGCATTTGAGTTTCTACGGAGCGAACTTGATGAGGGACGAGGATGCAAATATGTTAAGGCGTAAAAAGGAAGGCTGCGGTGTGACACTTACCACCGCGCTTCACGTGCTTGGGCATTCTCAGTGTTATATCGCAGACTCTACTTTTACGTCGGAACAGAGTTTATTCCGCGTCATTGGCCGAGTTCTCTCCGCAGATTACGCACGAACTGTCCATCCCGGTTCTCTACAGCAGTGGTTCTCAACCATCGATGTTACGCGGACCCTTTGCGGATCGGCGGTGATTATAGTCGACCCCGTTCGTAGTGAGGGGAGGGGAAAGGTATAGTTTAAATATAATAATGATTTAATAAATGGATATAACTAAGGGCTAGTGTGAAGTTGACCCCTCTTATTGACATACACACGAGAAAACTCGACCAAAAACTGAAATATTTATTCTCGACCTGAAAAAAAAAAACTTTTATTGCCGGGTTCGACTGATGAGACAGGGCTTCACGGAAGCCTAGAATGCCTTCGCGGACCCCAAAGGATCCGCGGACCCCCATTTGAAAACCACTGCTCTAGAGGAAAGTAGGTGCACGGGGACTTTTAAGAGTGAACAAGAGGGCGTGACGAGTTCCGTACATCTTCTCGGCGCACCGCATCCAATGAGATTTCTACATTAGCTGATAAGATCGGCGAAGACAAAATCACTAGCTAAGAAGCGTTAAGATAGTAAGTAGCCCACGCCATGCGTTTCCGAAACTGTCAGTAACTGCCGTATTTACTCGTGTAATAGCTGCATTATTTATGAAGAAAACCTGAGGGTTCGCTTTTCCGCGGAGCACGCAGATTGCCTAATCACCGCGATCGACAGCATGATTCCAGCTGTTAACAGGACAGAGATAACGTCTTCGTGCGAAGATACCATCTGTGAAGATTGCATTTGTATGGAGAATTGTGTTCTCTATCTGGTTATTCGCTATGTTATTTATGCGCAACGCAATGATTGGCTGTATATGTGTTCTGTGGGAAAGTAGACGCAAGGGCCTTGTTCATAAGTACACTCTAAAAAATACCTGCGCGCCTACTTACCCGCAAAGCACTCGAAGAGCCAATCTCTGCGATCTACGAAATCAGCTTAGCGAATGGTGAAGCGAAACATCTCTTTAGACCTCAAAATTAAGTCTGCGCTGTGGCATTACGCAATGCAAGCATGACGCTTTGCATTGCGTAATGCCACAGCGCAGACTTCATTTTTAGGTCTAAACTGATGTTCCGCCTCATCATTCGCTGAGCTGATTTCGTTGATCGCAGAGATTGGCTCTTTGAGTGTTTTGCGGGTAAGTAGACGCGCAGGAATTTGTTAGAGTGTAGTGCGGCTATTACTCGAGTAAATACAGTATAGAACCTCTCAGTGATCGTACGAACACCAGAAGAAGCTCCGCCCACAAAACACGATTTCCCGCTCAATGTTCAATGCGCCTCGGCCATTGGCCAATAGGGGGAGCTTTGTGCTTTATCGCGCCAATCTCGATAAAAGAACTTTGACAGATATGCTTCTTCCTTTTGGTGACGCCAGAAAAACAGTGCGTTCTTACTGGATGACGTCGTGACGTCGTTTGTCCCTGGAAACTCGGGGGTGAAGCCTATTCTGGAGTTCTCATGTTCCACAAGGTCTCCTTGTACTATCATCTTCGTCTCTTGGCTAAGAACTGTGCTCAGAGTATGCGCAATAGCTCTCCTCCGCAAAGTTTTCTTCACCACACCTGCGTCTACACTAAAACAAAGCCTGTGAGTTCACTTTCCCGCAGAACATGAAGGCAGTCAATTACGGCGGGCAATAAAATGATTCCAGCGAATGACCAGGCTCAAATTACAATTAGACAAAGACACAAAAATACTGCGAAATGCTCGGGGACAATGAGCATCGTGTTTCAATTTGTCGTTGTCCATGCTGAAAGTGCATAGTTTTGTTCTTTCGAATCGTATACTTTAAGGTTCGTCATTCGCTGGCATTCATTCATAGTTAATCGTGATTGGCTTTCTCCACGTCCTGCGGCGAATTGAACTTGGAGGACGTTTTTAGGCAGTATCAAGTCCAGTAGGTGAGCTCATGTTTCCTGTCTGAGAAGATTTGAACAAACATATCTAAACGGTGCTTTGATAATCTCTTATCGTCATAGTCAGACCGATAGCTATAGGCTTCAGACGACGGGACCGAAGAAAACTTTGTGACCGATCTAAAAACCAGTTAGCGCATGACCGTTTAATTGTGTTTGACAATGTTGCCGAGGCTTACACTGTTACTCTCGAAGCTGGACGTAATATATGTAAGCCTGGGAGGCACTCACTTGATCGAATGACGTTTTAGCGAACGCCCACGTTTCACCGAATGACACTTTAGCGAATAGTCGGACGCCGCGAAGCGGCGTTTTCGGGTGGGCCAAATGGGTTCACATTTTTGTAATGAGCCGCCGCAGACTGTCGCCGCGCAGCGGCGTAAGCGCAGCGCGGCGGATGGGTTAACGCGCGCCCCCGTTATTCGCTAAAATGTCGATTCGCTCAAATGTCGCTGTTCGCTAAAACGTCATTCGCTCATGTGATATGGACCCATGTAAGCCTCGCAACGTTATCAAACGTAGTTTAGATCTGGTATAGTTTAGTATTGATATGATTTTTTTTTTTTTTTGTTTTACCACTAAAAAGAAAAAGATCGGAAACACTGATGTGAAACGCTAATGTGTGAATTGCCCTTTGGATCAAGGCCATAAGACTGAGCATGACGCCTTAGATGCTTACTTCGTACAGGCCGCGCTGCATCTCGAACTTGATTTTTTTTTTTTATAAATTGATAGTCAGCTATTTTCCTCCGCTGATCGCCACCACCGATTCACGCGTGGCTTGCGGGCAGGTAGAAAAACGGGCACCGCTGCAGTTTATATATACAGTATATGCGCTTCTTTTCCTATTCAATTTTGATTTTAAGCAAAAACAAAAAATTAACCAGTGTGAAGATTTTCTTAATATATTTGATATCCACTTGATATAATAATAAAGCTTATCGCGGAGGACTTTTTTGAACCTGTGCTCCAAATTTAATTTTCTTCCAATATTCGGAAGAAAAAACTAAACCTTTTCGGAGGCTCATAAACCCACGAGCCAATCGTTCTGCTCATTAACAACAAATAGTCCTCGCGATCGTCTATTCCGGGTGCTTCGCGGGAAAGCAGACGCTTCAAATTATTTCAAGTGCAGGCCGAATATCGAGACTAAACATTCCGAGCGTCGAATGATCGCGAAAGCCTCTTACACCACACCCGTCAACCAGAACGAAAGAAGGCTACCGATCAATCAATCAGCCGCCCTCACCTCTCGCCGCCGCGTCCTTGTGGATCGCCGCTGCCGCGCCAGCAGCCAGAGCCGCCAGGGCCCAGACCAGCCTCGAGATCGCCATGAAGGTTCCTGCACGGACAGCAGCCGCAGAACCAAAACGTCTTTCCGCACGAACGGCGCAACCCTTTTATAGGTCGATTGGATTTCACGCAATGACCCGTTACCCGGAGTGGGAACGGATGCATCGCGCCGAGAACTTTTTTTTTTTTTTTTTTTTTTTTTGGCGGAGCTCTCCACCGGCGTGGATGTATGGAGAGGATCTGGTCGGGAGGAAGCTTGGAACGAGGACAGCCGCTTCTGAATCGCAGATTTTTTTTTTTTTTGCGCTTATTTTTTTGTTTTTGCGCGTGACTAGATTATTGCGCATTGTCCTCGCCGAATTCAATGGCCGCCGAAGGTGTTTGTACACAATTCGCCCCGCTCCTCTGGACGTGACTCTCTCTCTCTCTCTCTCTCCCTGTCTTTAGGTTTGCGCATGTCTGCAATAGGTTATGTATAGGGCGCACGTAATCTCCGTTCATTCGTTTTCGGTTATGAAGGCCCCCGATTATATATATCTACATATATGTTTTCTTCTTTCTACTCTTCAGCAATCTGGAGCAAATGTAACCCCGAATCGACTCGACGGCTGGGGTGAGGAGAAGGGGAGGGCGCAACATCGTACGCTCTAGGTGGGTCGCGGTGTAGCAGAGTTTGGGAAGCACCGACTTGGGGCATTAGCCGATAAAAACGCCGACGAACGAATCACGAAAGGAAGAAGCATAAACGTAATGAACCCCGCCCTTCGTTTCTCAAGATATCAGTGACTGTAGTAAGAATTACGATCCGCGCTGAGAGGTGTCCCCGTTTCTGTGACGTCACAAAGATAGCGCATTAGAGCGCTATACTTTGTCCACTTGTACCAACGTTCTTTTAGCGCCTTTTTTTTTCTATTTTCTGACTGTATAGTCCCAAGGCGGATCGCATTTCTGGGTCAGAACGTTTTCAGCGTTGGATCGTTCGCGGCACTCCTAATCTGTAGATCCGCGCGATCGGCTTTATAACGTGCACTAGAGAAAAGTGAATATGCACCGTCACTTTGTTTGGATTCGTGCAGCGTCGAAGCCCCCACCGTCACTGACAACATAGGAAGCGCAGGACATGGCTTACTATATCCACGCTTCCTGAATGGTTCTTCTACATCGGTGCATGCAGCATTTTCATTGGCTGCGGAGGGATAACAAAATGCCGGTATGCGCCACGCCCTGCGTTTCTTAAAGTTTACGGCGAGCGAGTGTTCGAAAATGCGTCTTGGGCGGATCGGAACGCGAGTAACGCCGATCGAAAGGCAACACAGAGAACGCGTAGAGAGAACGCGCAACTACGAGGCGACCAAACTTCCGTATGGTTCTGATCTGGGGGGGGGGGGGGGGGGGGGGGGGAGGGGGGGAGGTGGGAGAGGAAAGGGGGGGACAAACGCACGTGAAACAACAGACCAGCTTGCACGCCGTATTTAGTAGTCCGGATCCTCTAACCTATTATCTTCATATGCCTCATGTTGCTAGAATCACTCTTCCCTCGGGTCCCTCAAATCCCTCTGGAATATCGCAACATCAATTAATCCCGACCTGAGTATATTAACTGGCTAACGTTATTAAGATACAATCGATAAACCCTTAAAATAAATATCAGCGGGCAATGTCTTAACGTCCTCTCTCAGGTTGTAACCTAAAATTTAAAAGAAATATATATACTGTAAACGACTGAATTTTCGCGAGGACCTAATTTTCGCGAATTTCACGAATCGCCTACAATTCGCTGAAAATACGTCCCGCGAACAATTCGGGCAAGATGTGAACGCTACGGAAGCTACACTCGATTCGCGAAAATTGGAACCCGCGAATAATTTAAACTTTTCAGCTTTGGCCCGATCCGCAAATATTTGAGCCCGCGAAAATTAAGTCGTTTACAGTATAGACGCTTTACACACGCGCCAGATTGAGCCGCCATAGCCGCCCTTCTCTTGTCTTACCGAGATGCCGAGCCACTGAAGCGGGCGTTGACGAGTCTCCACAACGGCCTATGCTGGGGGGAAGGACACAGTAACACTTAAAATGGCAATAACCTGTCCTGCTGTGGAAATGATGAAGTCAAGCGAACGGAATAAGAGGGAACAAAAACTGAAGGTCAGTTATGGCGGCGCCCATGCACAGCTGCTGTAAAGCGTCAATATAGCTTTTTGCTATTTACCTGAGATTTGAGGTTCGTCTTGAAGCTGTGCCTTCTTCGAAGGTACGTAATAAGTAACTGTCGTGACGGTGGTAGGCCTCCCATTTATTACGCGGAAAGCCAGCATAAGGGCATCGACCCGTTCGCGATAACGAGTTTGTTTACATATCGTAACGATGTGTCACAGTTCAATGAGCAAAGAAACAACAGTTCGAACTGCGAAAAGCTCCGTGAAATGAAGCGCCGATGGGGTCGATTTGCAACAGCTTCCAGCCTGAGGTTTCGACAAAAACAAAATCTGCTTTCTCGGGCGTGTGAAAGGACGATCTCTTTTTTTTACGCGCGAGGTTTATGGGTATGCGCTTAACTATTTTAGAAATTTAAAGTTCGTTTCCCGGATATATATGCACGTATGTTTTTAGATAGGCTACATCGATAAGAAACGGTACACCTTTCCAGCGCTTATCGGCCAGGCAAACAATGTCGAGTCACGAGGCTGTAGACCCATACAAGGCGTCTGATATTGCGCATGCGCAGAACAGCTAATGCGCATGCTCGGAACACCTTTCCGTGTCGAGTAGATAAAGAAGGCAGCGCGCAGAAGGTGATTATTAAAACGGTCTGCCAGTGGGAGACAAGGAGAGGTTGGAGAAGGTCGCCCTGGGGGGCTATGTTGCGCTTTTTGGACTCCCAGGAGACTAGGGAGAGGGAAGTGACGTCAACAACGCAGCAAATGCAGATTGGATGTTGATTTTGTTTTCTTCTGTCAACATCCAATCTGCGTTTCTCTAGTCGTTGACGTCACTTCCGTCTTCCAAGTCTCCTGGGAGTCCAAAAAGCGCAACATAGCACCCCTGCTTCCAGCGATGTTCTGCCATTCTTGAAGCGCGAGGGCCACTCAAAACACTTGGCACAATTCGATGCTTTTTGACATACGCCTGCTGAATCATTTCAAAGTTATATGTTTTAGATTTGCCGAGCTTGACGTAGAATTGACGTTCGCTGTCGCTCTGGTTTACGATCTACGCTGAAATCGCCATAGTCCTCGTGCACGTGGTCACAAAAGCTCCCGTAGCGCAGCTTCAAATGTCCACAGAAGGACGCCCTTTGGCATAATGAGACATAAAGGTCCCTGCCTTCGACAGCTCCGCGCGCATCACCATGCTTCCCTCTCCTTTTACGCAAAGAAAAAATCTCGGAATTGCTTGCTTGCACGTCAGGTGGATCGGTGGCCAAGTGGGTCAGCGTTGGGTGCCTTCATGTGCGCTTTGCTTGGGGTGATGACATCTGGCCATTTTGTTTCGAACGCTTATTTTTATTTTTTGTTCTGAAGCGCGCGAAAGGGCGTGTCCCTGCACGCGCTCGTGGCGCTGACTGTGCTGCGGCGACATTTTGTTTCCTGCGATTTTTTTGTATTTTCCCTGTGAGCGCGTGCTGTCGGCATCGGGTACTACAAACGATGGCATCACCCTAAAGGGCTGTTTATACTCCGACGTTGAGCGCACTGAACACAGCGTAGCGCAGAACGCGCGCCTTTTATTGGCCGGCAACCAGGAACTCGATATCTGCAACCAATAAGTACAGTCGGCACGGAATGAAACGCGAACAAGGAGCGCATGGTTTTCGACCCACGCTGAGTCACCTAGAGACGCAACACCGAAGGTTTGGATGCACTGAGCAAGAGTCTAACACATCGAAGGAGGAGCCATCTTCTTGCAGCTCCCATCTGGTTCAGGTGGTGCAGCATCTTGCGAAAACCATGCACCCACTGTTCGCGTTTCATTCCGTGCCGACTGTACCTGCGCGCGCTGCGCTACGCGGCGCCCGACGACGTTACGTTGGAGTATAAAGGTCGGTTCTCACATGCAGCGAAGCGCTGATGTAGCGCTCCTCACGTGCCGTCAGCTACTTATCGTCTGCCATGAGCAACAGTTTTGACGGTGCGATACAAAGCTGGTGAACGCTCCCGTCAGCACGCGCTTAGCGCGAGGTAAGCGCTACGCTTGTAGCGCTCCGCTGCATGTGTGAACAGGCCTTAAATGTACCTTAAACAGAAGGACATTGAGGCACTCTAGGTCAGCGCACACTAGCGCACACCAACTCGGAGCACGTGGAGAGAAAGCTCGCGCTGCAGAACCCACGGATCCTGGGTTCAATCCCCACCCTGCCCGTTTCGATCTCGATGAGCAACGTACCGGCGTGCGGCCGTGTGCCAATACTGCGTGATGCACGTTAAAGACCCCAGGCTAGTGGTTGTACCGCGCTGGCTAAATTGCTCATTATACAGCTGAGAGACAGGTCGCCCATTAAGGCTGACCACGTTCAAGCTGAATAAACGTACACACACCCCAATTATTTGTTTTAATCACACCTTATATACCCTGGAAGACAGTAAAATGTTTCGGATTATTTGCTAAGGACGCCGAAGCAGGAGTCAGAAAGCAAGTAGAGTCAACATAACAAGCCACGCCCTTCTTCAGTTGTCACCGCGAGAATGAAAGTGAACAGAAACGAAAGAAACGTATCGTCCGTGCACATCCACATTTTCTTTTTTCTTAGGACAAATCCTAAATTATCTTCGCTCTCCAAGCTTTGTGCCATCTTTATACACTATAGTAATGAAAAAAAAAAACACAAGGCACGTGTAAATTGCGCTTTCTCTTGTTCACAGTCGAACGTTCGCCAGCACACCGACGTGAACCCCGGCTTTGATTCGACCTACACTCCGTGTTTCGATAAACCTAATAGACCTATTGCTATATTACCCAAGCATCAAGGAGAATGCGGGGATTGGCGTTCCACGCGCCACACGCGCTGACGTCAGCAGTAGTAACTTTTCTAAAGCAAATACCTAAAACAAATGGCATCTTGCACGCGCGTTCGTCAGCGCTTTATTTTGGTTATTTACTTCGAATCTTTTATACGGGGAAGCGTGCGCGTGTGGCGCGTGGTACACCAATCCCTGCATTCTCTTTGATGTTTGCGTAATATAGCAAATGGTCTATTAGGCAGCGTCAGGGTTGTGTTAAAACAAAATTTATACAAATTTAAATAAAAAAATGAATGATGAAAGGTTAGGCTAGGTGGCGCAAGCTGCCGTCCGTTACAAAGGGTATAGCCATTATCATCCATCAACCCATCTGTTGTCTTTGTGGGCTCGTTACCTCCGGCTCAACCAATCACATGTAAACAAAGGCGCGGGATTACGGCGCATTTGTTGCGCGTGCTTTGTTTTGTCGGTTATAGCGGCTTGGAGCCAACAGATCCATCGTGCCGTTACATCCATCGAACAATTACGTCCATTTTTGTGTCAGTACATCCATCGTGTCATCACTTCCATCCAGCAGCTTTGTCCAAAAGCGCGTCATTACATCCATCAATCACGCAGGTTTATTTCTTTGTTTAGCTATGCTGTATAACTTCGTATCGAAGCTGTTTCATCGAATGCCGCTTCTATCAATTGTCACGTCATCGAACGCCGTTTCATCGAACGCACATATTTTCTTCACAGATTTTTGCTTTTTTCGATTTAGAATTTTTAACCTCCAGGGTCGTTTTAACCAACCCCCAGCGTGCTCTCGCGGACAGTTTATCAGGGGCTGCGTTCCGGGTCGACACAAAAGGAAGCTGTATACCAAGATATTCTTCCCGTCAAGCTCGAGTGTTTCTTATTCGAGAGCAGCTCCAATTTGTGGTTTATAAGTTTTCACCGAGTTTGACAAAACCGTCTCGGGGTTAACTTTCGGGGTTTATCGGTATTTGCAAAAAATACGAAACCCTGGTTATAGCAAACGGACAAAGGCGATGAGCCCCTTGACGGGGCGCGGCTTGATTGCCCCTATCCCATCGTAGCGTCGGCTGCAATCGGGCTTACAGCGAAACGGAGAATAGAAACCTCGCGCTCACCCCGTAAATATAAAAGCTCAATAAATATATCAAAATATAAAAACAAAAATCTTGATTTGTGTCGAGTAGCCTCACCTAAATATAGAAAACACTATCGCTCACGACTCACGATTCGGTGCGCAGTCAACCGTAGTATTAAAAAGCCCTTATCAGCGTGTGAAATGAATCAGTTCAAATTGCGCTACTGTGCGCTATCGACACTCGCATTCGATAAACTCATATATTGGCTGCTCCTCTTTCAAATGCCTCTCTTCCAGCGCACATCTGCTCCCCCTCCCTTCCAATTGAAATCAACCGCGCGTGAGCACTTCGAACCGCACGGGCCAATAGATATACAGGCAGCGTACCACGTGACCATGTAATATCGCACGCGACAATACGGTGAACGTACGGCCACGCGCCACCTTTCCGTCGCTGGACCGCTTTAAATGTTTGTTAGCGTTCTCAACGGTCCGCTCGAAAGTGGGACGCTGCATATCATGTTGTATACCGAGTCCGTGAGAGGAAATGAAACCCTGTTTTACGGTCTTCATAAATAAACGACGCATCAGAGAAACCTGAAACTCCGTAACAATACGACGCTAGCGGTGAGGATGGGATCCGCACGTTCGATAACATGACGTTACCTGGATCAGAGGACAACAAACAAAGATAAGTTTATCTCTGAGCCGACTTTCACCTAGGCCTGATAATGGTCGAACCAAGTAATACTATTGTGTGTGCCTGTGGCATTTATGTCGGTGAAGAAAGCTTGTCAGCGAGGAAAAAGGGCTACATTATATTTCTCGCTCAAGTTGTTTTTTTTTTTTTTATTATTATTATTGGAATCAATGCCACAGGTCTCTACGAGGTCATCCCTTGGTTTGACGAATACCGGCACACGTCGGCTAATAGAGACATTTAGTTGTTACTATTTCATATTTTGATCGAAGTAACGTCATGTTCGAAAACTTTCGCAGTGTATCGACACCCCTAGCGTAACATTCTTACGTAGTTTCAGCTTGCTGAGATGCGTACTTTTTTGTGTTTTTTTTTTTTTCCGGGCCAAAAAAAAAACCGGGTATTGTTTTCTTTCACCGATCCGGTATAGTTTTCGTAAATAATATATAAAAAATAAAAAAACGGCTCCTAAACCGATCATTCTCATGGGTACGGGACTCACCTGTGAAGCTCGGACGACGGAAAATCTCTTCGCTGGAGCGTGATGAGGAAACACCGTTCGACTGAGCCGCTCCGTGCCAGGTGAAGACACACGGTCGGACACGCTCCCTATTTGTATGCCGGGCGGAGACAGCAAGATTGCCAGATATCCCTTCGAAGCATTTGAGCTGGAAGCGGCACGGGGAAGATCGACATTGCACGCGGCGTTGACAAACTCCGCGTATTTACAAACGAAGACCTCGGGTGCGAAATCACAAGGTAAGGCAGGCCGCGTGACACCAACCGGAAGGGGTGTCCAACGACCAGTGAACCCCCCCCCCCCCCCCCCCCGGAAAAACCTCAGTTCAACACGGCGACGTTTTGCTAAGAAGCTTTCCCACCGAAGAAGCTAAGATTTCTAGTGAAACGGTTGGTTTTCTGGAGAAAAAAATTGTTTGTCAACTAGGTTAAACCGGAAAGTGCAGGCCTTGCATTTACTTTTTTTTTACTGCTTTTTTGTGAGTATATAGGATACTGAATGTGTTCTGTTGATGGTGTTGCTGTTAGTGCCCGGGAAAGTACGCCTCCTTCCACACGCGTCACCCTTGTGCGAATTTGAAGAACTATCTTTGAAAGACGTTTTGTTAGCTCGGTGTGTCGTTCCTCTCTCTCGATTCTGTGATACCGATGTGCAACTTGAGTGCGCGCATTGCGATGACGGCTCAGATCGTGTGAACGTTGTGGGTGGCACCTCAGCGGGTTTTCACGCAAACGTCTTGCGTTTGCGTTACGCTTAACGATTTTATCCCGTGCGTTTCAAAGATATGTTCTACACATTACTCGAGTTCCCTTTCCCGCTTGCCTGTCGTCACCGCTGCGACGTTATGTGGATGTCGTTGTTGTACACTTTGCGCAATGTAAATACAAAATAACTAGCCGCTAAGACTGATAATGTTTTGTAGAGCCTATACGCTTTCTAAAGACCTACCAAGTGACGAGCGATTAGGTTTCCACAAGTTGAGAAAGAAGAATGTAAACCATGCGAGTCTATTGAATGGGAACGTTCAAATGCAATTACTCTTGAAAAGGCGCTCATTGTGCACCTTTACAACGCTCCTCCGTAATAAAATTGTGAAGATGAGGTGTTTTCGTAAATCTTAAATTTGGTAAATTATTTGTTTGATGCCGCATGCGGTCTGAGACATCCAACCTACCTCCGTAGACATATCTAAATAGAATTTTTTTTTAAATACCCTCCGGTTAAAAAAATTAAAGCGTTCGCCGTTTTTTTTTATGTTCATAGTTTTTGGCATTTAGGGAACGTACGGAAAACTCGTATTTCGCATCATCGGGAGCATACCTGCAGAACAGTGATTTTGATTCGAGTTACTTTTAAATCATACAAAAAAAAAACTCAATTTCGCATTATAAAATAAACTTTCAGCCTTTCCACTCTGGTGAAGAAGGAAGACCAGCGAAGCTGCACTATGGTGGGAATGAAGTAATGGCCGGAAGCAAGTCGGCAAGCTAGAGTAAAAAGGCTCGAAAGGTTGCCGCCATCTATGAGCGATGGCGGCCACCAGACAACCGGCAATCCGGTTTTCTGGTTGCCGCCGTCGTTCACAGATAGCGGAAGCTGTCCAGAGTTCTGTGTCATCATTTGTTTTCAGACGGACACGATTCTGGGGAAACTAGCCCTTCACAGCTCCGCTGTAAAAAAAAAAATATTTCCAGGAACTTTCTTTTATTGTAGTGAATGCTGGGGTCTAGCTCCGGGAATACACGAATTAATACACTGTAATCTGAAACTCTTTGATTATCATCGAAAGATTACGCACAGCCCTTCACCCCGGGGCAAATGGTCTCGACCGCTGAATTCCCTTTGAGTAAGCGAAGGCAGCTAATTAGAACCACGTGCCTTTGCCTAGCGACAGCTAAAAAAAATCGGTAATCAGAAAACAAGCCGTTTAGTCTTAGCAATTTTTCTTTTAGTGAACGCCATATGAACATTCAAGCTATACGCTATAATTTATGACACTCAAAATAGATTCAATCCATTAGATTAGCGTGAATGCCTAAACTATCTATTATAGCCGTCTACTACAATTATTCAATCACATATCACCAAAAATACACGTGGTGATAAGAAGTATCTGGAATGACGTCATTATTCACTGTCCCTTTTCAAACCCTTGTCAAGCAACATTGGCGGTCGCCATTTCTTCTCTTCTTAGACTTAGGCTAGGTGGCGCAAGGTACCGCCCGTTAAAAAGGGTATAGGCATCAACTTCATCCATCCATTCATTGGGCGGCAGCGCGTGTGGTTGGATCCGAGCGCTCGCCGAACACTGACGCAACGCTCGTTTTGAATGCGAGCTGAATCGAGAGCACGTTGAAAGCTGACGCAGCATTCGTGTCCGATACACGTTGAGACTACCTGCACAAACAATGACGGGCTCGGATGATTGGCGCAGCGGCTACTAGATGGCGCGCACTTTTGAAAAGGGTATATTTTGTTAGTAGTGCAAGAGACAAATGAAAATGAGATCTGTGTTGTCTGAGCGGGTAGGTTCCACGAGGTTCAGCAACACAATACATAAAAAAACGGAATCAGCTGCATTACGTATCTATAGTCGATAAACACAGCAACTGTTTGCCTGGTTTTCTCCAGTCAATTCCCATGCAACATGCAGTCGCCACCGATAACTGTAATACCAGTAATAAAACTTAAAGGAAGTGATCTCATTAACAAGGTTGGAGAATAATAATAATATTAATAGTTTATTTCCATGAAGCATGGTGGAGCAAAGGGCAAAAGCCTCAAAGGAGGCTTGACGAGCCCTCGGGCCCGTACAATGGCATTGCAGCAAAAATGTGCACGAAATTACAAGACAGTTTATAATCACCTAAACAGATTGCATGCACACTAGCTCCTTGCAGACGAGGAATCCGAAAAACACAAAAGGGTTCATTTTATGTAGCATAAACGAATTTAAAAAAATCAGTTCAGTGGGGGCGATGAATCACTGCTACAAATAAAAAGAAAGGAAAGCCTCGAAGGACATAGTATCAATGCAAATTTCTTTTTTCTAAAATGAAATTTAACAGTTTTGGTATGATATATTGCAACATTTGCATACCATAGTTAGTAGAACAGTAGACACCCTTCCAATATTCCGTGTGTCTAGTTAAATGACCGTGTTGATTTGCTGTCAATGCCGCTAGGGTGGACAGCGATTTATAATGTTTCCTTTTTTCTAATTTTAAACTCAGGATCAATCTGTATTCATAAAGACTATACATGTTTAATAAGCTAAACTTTTTAAACAAACCGCTTGTATGGAAATCATAAAGCAGGTTGCATATTATTCTAATCATTTTTTTTTTCTGAAAAAAATAATTGCAGGTTTGTGAATGTAGTGTTACCCTAGACGAGGTTGCAGTAACTCAGATGACAATAAAATAAAGAATTGTAAATTTGTAGCTTCACATTGACTGGGAGTGTTTTACCGCTACGGAATGTCAGACCTATGACGGTTGATAATTTTGCAAGTGGTTAATGTGGCTGTCCCACGACAGATGTACCGAAAATATGGCTCTAAGACTTTGAAAAATTGCTAAAAATTTTAATTGGCGTAGAGTCAAGCACCATGCCTCTCGTTAAAGTAACGGATTTATTCTTGAGTGGGAAAATAATACCTTTAGTTTTATCAGTATTACTTTTTAGCAGTTATTTTTTGCCTATGCCCCAAGTTTGGACAAAGTTTCATTGGCGATTGTGACACGATCATTGCTATTATTTGAAGAATAAAATAGGGTACTACCGTCAGCATATATGACAAGTTTTTCAGGACATGTTTACAATGTCCTTAATGTTCATATTAAAAGCGAACGGTTCAAGAATGCTCCCCTGTGGGACACCTGAGTGAATTGTTTTAACGTCAGAAGAAAATTGGCCAATGGAAACATATTGAGAACGGTTTCGCAAGTAGGAGCGTAGAAGTTCTAAAGGTAACGCGTGGATATTATAGAATTCAAAATTTTTAAGTAAGATATCATGGTTGATAAAATCAAAGGCTTTCGTGAAGTCCACGAATACACCTAAAACTTCTTTTATTTCCTCGAACTTTTTTTTTTAAATATATTCTTTTTGTTCTAGTAATGCTAATTCGGTCGATCAAAAATTGAACTAAACGAGTGTGTATTTTTTTTTCTATGCCTTTGGAGAATAACGGGAGGATTGAAAGGGTCGATAGTTGCTGAGAATATTTTTATCTTCCTTCTTATGTAACACTGCCACTTTCGCCATCTGCATCTTTTCAGGAAATAACCCCGTTGTTAAGGTCGACCTATTAGAAATGCGACACAGACAAAGTGCTACAAAAGTCAAGTATGTATTTATTAGGTCGAAGTTGCACATTACCACAGTCACAACTACTGCTATTTTTCAGTTGCATGAAGACGGAGCAAACCTCAGAACTCGTGACGGGTTCCAGAAAAATAGAAGGGTTATTTCTATATTCTAAGTAACTGCAAGACGCATCTGTGGTAGTACTGTCACTGACTAAGCTTGCAAAGTAGTCACTGAAAGTGTTAGTTAAAGAACTACCATCCAAGTACACCCCTTCATGGACAATGCTCTCTACAGGCTGTCGATTTGGAACGCGATTTAAAACAGAGGAATTTTCTCCAGATAATAACCGTACGTGTAAATTGCGCCTGAAAAGAGTTTGCATGATCAACAGTCTTATCATTTCGTAGTAGGTTTTTTCATTAATATCGATATACCTTAAAACTTAAAAGCTGAGACGGTTCTCTTGTTTTAAGAAATATCTGGTATCGCATTTTTTTTTTCTAAATTTTCTTCAACAATCAGGCGTTATTCATGGCTTGCGGATCTTTTTAGACACTTTAAATGTTTTATAGGGAAACTGACGATTGTAGATAGTTGTAACCTCCCTCAAAAATGTGATATACGCAACATTAACGTCCTCGGAGTTGTATATTGGGTTCCGATTTATTTCAAAACTATCTGCTTTAAAAGCATTTAATCTGTCCTTTGTTATATCTTGAAATACAAATGTTCATTTGTTTCTAACTTTTTTATATGGTTTGGTATTCAAGTATAGGAATATTGGAAGGTGGTCGCTAATATCATAACTTAGCGTTCCCGTTGTAATCTTATCAGGCTGTACGTTCGTATTAAAAAGGTCAATCATTGTTTCACTACGCACTGTGACGGGAGTGGGAGATTTAAGAGCGCTGACACATACGTTTGTTTCAATTAAAACATTAAATCCACGCTTACCAGCGCTATCTTTTAACATATCGATATTGAAATCTCACCCCCCCCCCAAAAAAAAATAATAATAATTAATCGTAGTGGTTATCGATTATGACCTGTAAAAACCGCTCGCAAAACTGAAAGAAGAAAACACTGCGGCCATCTGGTGGTCGATAAAGCACACTTATAACAATATACGTCATCAGAACTGCAATAAAGTCGATAACACAATCTTATATAATCATTTTGTTCTGCAAACAGATTCGACGCCACACGCTATAAAAGATAAAAGTTTCAACATTTGTGGCTTATCAGACAAAACACTTCTAGGACAAAGCTGGCAGCTCCCTCACCTACGTTCAATCTTTCCTGTCACACGCTAAAAGAGCAAAACCAAGCAAATTTCGAACTTTTTTTACGTGCCAAACAAACGAAGGTTATCTGGCAGACTCCAGCGGAGGACTAAAGGTTAATTTGAACCTCCTGGGGCTCTTTTGACGCTCAACTGAAATCTTAGTTAGACGGCGCCTACTCCGCAATGAGCCTCCTTCGGCTTATGGGCATCTCGACCCGGATTCGAATCCGTCAACTGGGGATCCGTAGGCCGGGGCTTTGCCGCAGGGACACCGACGCGGCTAAGATAGCAAAAACACACATCGGTGTAGTCGATCCAAGTGAATAAATAAATCAGCAGCTGATCACTCGCTCGCCTGTGAGCTATATAGTGCTGGTTTCTTTCTTCTTTTTTTTCTGTGAGTGCGTATGTTAGCCGCGGAGTTTTGCCATCTCTAGGTTTTCTCATTGCCATTTGTTTCCTTTTTCCCCGTATTTATCCTCATCAAACTCCAGTAGTAGCATAGTTGACGTCCTTAAAACCTTACCACAATAGATAAGAGAAACATCATATCCCGCATGTACGCCACGACATCAGCAACAAAAGCACATCCCGTACAGAAATGATATATACGTCCATGCCAAGTATCGGGCAAGTGAAGTCAAATGCATAGCCATATTGTAATATATGCATTCATACGCTGTTTCGTCGCCCCCCCCCCCCCCCCCCCCCCCGGAAAGGCGCCTTACCAGGTTACAAGTGCGATTTCGTCTTGCGAATAATTATTAAAAATAAATCGTTTTGCAGCGCAACATGGTAATGCGAATCAAGCTATAGATACAGGAGCAGCCGAATAAACATACGAGTATGCTTAATTTAGCTTTGTCATCTCGTTAGTTTTGATTGCGAACATTACTTTATGCATATATTTCCGTCCCAGTACAAAAGTACCAATTACTATCGTTTTATTTGTGATGTTTCTGGCACAGTAATAACATGCAAGCTCCAACCTTACTCCTTCGTGTCTCGAATGCCGAAGTTGACGGGAACGAAGACAGTGAGAGTACTCAAGACAGAAAAAGACAGAAAGAAGAATTGTTTAAACAAAACAAAGAGAATGCGAGGCTTGTTTGATGCTGGTTTGGTTCTCCGGGCCCCTAACAAAAAACGAAAAGACATCCCTGCTTGCCCTCCTCATCGCTTCTCGTAATATTGAGGCAACACCCAAGTAGAGAGCTACCGTGGAGCCAGGCTGGCGCTAGGAAGGTAAGCCGGCGGCCAGGCGACTCTTGAGTCTGCGGTCGTCGGTCGCTGAAGCTTCTTCGCTTTCTCGGTCGTGTCTGGTGGCGCCTTCGAATTTTGCCGCCTGTTGCCACCATAGAACAACAAAACATCGCCGACAACAGGTAGATGTTCTTTTGTTTTATGTTTAACTTTTTTTTACAAACGTTTTTTTTTTTTTTTTTTTACAAGCTGTTGGGGGCATGCTTTAAAGGGGAAGTGCAACGATTTTAATGTTCAAAGAATTTCCCGTTCGCATTTTTTATATTGTTTATGCAAGCCCAAGTGACCAAAAACGCGTCACCTTTCTCCAAAAAACTGCTATTCTGCTGCGTAATCGCGAAGCAAAAAAAGTGAAAGCCGTTTACAACTCCCTGTAACGCCGAATTGGAGCGCAGCTCTTGAGGAGGAGGAGGGGAGGGTATACCCCTCCTCCTCCTCCTCCTCCCCTCATTGTTCAATCTCCTCCGGGGGGGGGGGGTCACGTGACCTCGGGGGGAGGGGGGTCGTGATCTGTGACCTCGGGGGGGAGGGGGAGGGGGGGGTCACGTGACCCCTCAGGTCACGTCAACCCCCCGGGGTCACGTGACCTCGGGGAGGAGGGGGAGGGGGGGGGTCACGTGACCCCCCGGGTCACGTGACCTCGGGGGAGGAGGGGGGGTCACGTGACCCCTCAGGTCACGTGACCCCCTCCCCCTCCTCCCCCAGGTCACGTGACCCCCTCCCCCTCCTCCCCAAGTCACGTGACCCCCCTCCCCCAGGTCACGTGACCCCCCCTCCTCCCTCAGGTCACGTGACCCCCCCCCCGGGTCACGTGACCCCCCCCCCCTCGAGGTCACGTGACCCCGGGGGGGGAGGGTCGCGCGGTGCATTATGGGATATTTCCCATAATGCACCGCGCGGTTACGCCGACGCCGCTCAAGCCGGAAACGGGCGCCTAAGAGCTGCGCTCTAAAACGAATTATTTGTCGATCTGCAGCCGCCTGTGGCGGTTACGGGAAAGAAAATGACAGCGTCTCTGGGGGATACGCGGAAGCAGGGGGGGGGGGATGTCTCCGCTTCCCATGCACCCTCCTCAGAATTTACTGCGCTCCATGGGGGCCGCCATATGAAAACTTGATACCAGTGTTGCTGCATCTGTAGATCATCTTTAAGTTAGAGCTGACGGAGAAAATCTGGCCACGGCGCAATGCCGATGTACGCTGGAAACTAGAGCCCGGTTTGCTTTCGTTGTTTTTGTTTGATCGAACAAAATCTGGCAACAGCGCACGTTTCAACATGGCGCCGATATTGTTTTGGTTCGACGGGGCGCGAGTAGCTTCGCGGTTTGCGAGCACATGTCGCAAAAACGTGACCCGAGAAGTGCCCCTGTGATGTTACCGGAAGACGGAAAGTATCATTGGTAATGGTCGTGTGTGGTTTGAAAGCGAAGGGAGTCACAGGGTCCACGAGTGCGCAACCACGAGCCAAGGTTCACGACAGCTCTGCGTTGACTTCGGCGATCTCGTTCTGTTTTTGTGCAACACGGCGATGCGATAAAGAGCTGAAACGTTCGTGGTGTGCGGTGCGGAGCTTGGAGGTAGAAACCCAGACAAACACGGAGCGCAAATTGGTTGTTGTAGGGTTGAGGTTCAACGGGTTCAGTCCCGTCGTCATCAGCTGATCCGGTCCCGCTGGTCGGGGAAGACGGAAGACGCAGTGCACGAGCGTCTTTAAAAGGAAATCTTCCATCGTTCCGTTTCAAAACGTGAAAATCGATTGCCGACGCATACCGTAAGTAAAACGCTGCGGGCGTTTTCAACAAAATTAGGTCATTTTAATTGAGCAATGGACTCCGAATTGTTGTCCTAAATCTGCCGTTTTTATGCTTCGTGTTGCTGGACTGCTTTTGCTCAGCGACGTGTTTGCACAGCGACTCACACCGCTCGAGTAGATGATTCGGTCCTGCAAACAACCGGTTATACAAAATTTCAATGAAGCTTAAGTCACCACCGATATTTTCCTGCAAATCTCGTGTGAGTTTGTTGCGCTCATCATGCGGTGTGAATGAATTAGGGCAAGACTTCCTACCTGCCCACAGATGCATGAGCTGAGACCCTTTTTTGCGTAGTGAACATAGTGCTTTTTCTTTATTTTTAGAAGAGGCGTTGGTGCATTTATTGTGGTACAATCACTTGAGAGTTGAGAAATTGGGGAGAGCTGTAGTGTCTACTGTAGTGTAATCTAGCCATAAATCTGGCTTGGTCTGGCAACTGTAACACTCTTCAAGATGGCTACCAACTAACGAATAAACGCCAGTACGTTGTTGTCTCAATCCAAGGGGATCCTTCCCTTTTTCTACACCTCCAAAATTACAGTGGCGACGAGGATGCGTACAAGAATCGCCCAACAGCGATTTTGAACCGCATCGACCCCTCCGCACCCAACAACGGACATCTTGTTTGACTGGATGGAGCACAGCACGCTCCCCACGTTTTCCTTCTTCAACGCGCGTGCCACTGACGCCAATAACGTCGGCACCAAGTGGTTGAAGTGGGTGACACGCTTTGAGAACTTCGTGATGGCCTGCGGCATCACAAGCGACGCCCGTAAGACCGCTTTGCTACTACACTACATCGGGGAGGAAGTCCATGACACCTACTGCGCGCTCCCCGAACCTCCTGCGACCGCACCTGCGGCAACAGCGTCCACTGCCTCAAGCACCGCTGGCGAAAGCCCGCTCTACACCGCAGCACGCAAGAAGCTGGATGCCTACTTCGGTCCAAGGGTCAAAACAACCTTCGAGGTCTACCGTTTCCCGCAAGCCAAGCAAGTAGAAGGAGAGTCCCTTGACTCATTTTACGCCAAACTACGACAGCTAGCGCGACACCGCGCCTTCGCCGATCCAGACACGGAAATCAAAAATCCGATCCTGCTGTCTACAACATCTTCACGCCTTCGCCGCTATGCCATGCAGCATGACCTTGATTTGGAGGGAATCCTCAAACAGGACAGGTTATTTGAGGAAGTGGAGCACAACGTCACCTTGATGGAACAAGGAAGCCAGTAGCAGGCAGCCCAACGAGAACACAGTGGCAGCGATAGCAGCGAACGCCGTGCCGTCTTCGCACCACCACCCGTCCAAGCGCCACCAGAAAACCCCATCACAGCCTCGTGATAATTCACGTCGTCAACACCCGGGTGCAACATGCTACAACTGTGGAGGATCGTGGCCGCACAACGGTGTTCAATCCAGCTGCCCAGCCAGAGGCAAGTCCTGCAGGTCATGCCAGAAGGTTGGCCACTTCTCCAAAGTATGTCGGTCGGCTCCAGTCACCGTCCGTGCTGTATGCAAGAACGCTGGCTCGGACAGTGACAAGTACACTTTCGCAACTGACACTTCACGCGACATCTCGAGGTCACCGCGAGTGATCGTGGAGGTCAACGGCCCGCCAGTAGAATTCACCCTCGATACAGGAGCTGCTGTGTCAACCGTGGGATCAAGCAACCTGACGAAACTCGGGCTCCGCCACAGCTCGGAGCAAACAGGTTTCCGCATACGGTAAAACGTCCCCACTGCCAGTGCTTGGCAAATTATCCGTGACCATGAAATACAAAGCTCAGGAAGGCACACACGAAATCTTCGTTGTCAACGGTGACCATCCAGCCCTTCTGAGTTTTTCTGCAGCCTCACGTCTGGGTTTAGTCCACATTACCTACAATGTCGAAGACACCCTGACGGAAAACAATATTCAGCAACAGTACCCCCAGCTTTTCAAGGGAGTTGGATGGCTTCGAGACCAATAGGTGCGCCTGCATGTCGATGACAGTGTGCCACCAGTCGCACAACCACACCGTCGCATCCCTTTTGCCATGAGGAAACCACTAGAGGCAGAACTGACTAGACTGCTAGCACTCGACATCATTGAGAAAACTGAAGGGCCAACACCGTGGGTGCCTCCGGTTGTTCTAGTGCCCAAACCACACGACCAGGAAGCTTTGCGGATGTGCGTAGACATGCGATGCGCCAACAAGGCGATCGCGGCCGCTCGTGGCGCGCCGCGAGCGGCACGTCACGCCAATAGTTGACGACATCCTCACAGCACTCAATGGAGCAACGATGTTCTCCAAACTCGACATCAAGGAAGGGTACCACCAGCTTGAGTTGCACGAAGACTCCCGGCCAATCACAACTTTCTTGACACACGCCGGACTCTTCAGGTACAAACGTCTGAATTTTGGTATCAACTCAGCAGCAGAAGTATTTCAAGACACCATACGACAAGTCCTCGGCAGCATTCCCAACGTGCCTAACGTCAGCGATGATATCCTGGTTTACGGCACGACCAAAGAAGACCACGAAAAAGCCCTTGAGGCAACGTTGAAACGTCTGAGCAAGGGTGGGCTCACGCGAAATCCCAAGAAGTGTAGCTTCTTTCAAGAGCAACTCACTTTTTTTGGACACGTCTTCTCGAGTGCTGGAGTACAACCAGATCCGATGAAGGTGTCGGCTCTCCAGAGCGCTGCCCCACCAACAAATGCCAATGAAGTCCGGAGTCTCCTAGGGATGTTCAACTACTGCGGACGTTTCCTCCCCAACTTCGCAAACCTGACTCAACCGTTGCGCCAGATGACCATCAAAGGAACTCCATGGACTTGGACCAGCGTTGAACAAAGAGCATTCGGCGAGATCAAAGGCGTGCTCTCGAACTCTACTACTCTAGCCTATTTTGACCCCGAGAAGAGCACAGATCTCATCGTCGATGCTGCACCACATGGTCTCGGTGCAATTCTCGCCCAGTCCTCCGCAGCTGGAACTAGGGTGGTTGCCTACGGAAGCCGAGCCTTGACGGATGTAGAAACGCGTTACTCTCAGATAGAACGAGAGATGTTGGCTGTGGTCTGGGGCGTCGAGCACTTCCAGATCTACTTGTTTGGCACCAACTTTCGAGTGCTCACCGACCACAAACCGCTCATCAACATCCTGTCTAACCCACATTCTCCTCCGTCAACGAGGATTGAACGTCTGGCACTGACTTCGCATACAGCTTCGACCGTCGCACACACCAAGG
>JABSTQ010004872.1:0-19407 GCA_013358835.2 Ixodes persulcatus | reverse complement strand
CGCCTAAAAGATGCCTCGGTGAACAAACCTTTACACAGCTGACTGTCAACTCTGATAACCAGAGGTTCGGGCGAGTTGGTTGCTCATGATCTACAGGGGAACAGCGCACCAGCAAAAAAAGCTCACCTCGAGTCAACACACATACAAAAAAAGAGACACTTACCACCAGCGTGACTGTCAACTCTGATAACACAGAGGTTCGGGCGAGTTGGTGTTCCTGATCTACAGGGGGGAACAGCGCCCAGCAAAAACAGTCACTCGAGTCAACACACATACAAAGAAAGAGGAATTACACAGCGCTGACTGGCAACTCTGATAACACAGAGGTTCGGGCGAGTTGGTTGCTTCATGATCTACAGGGGGAACAGCGCACCAGCAAACATCACTCGAGTCAACAAACATACAAAAGAAAGAGACACTTACACAGCGCTGACTGTCAACTCTGATAACACAGAGGTTCGGGCGAGTTGGTTGCTCATGATCTACAGGGGGAACAGCGCACCAGCAAAACAGTCACTCGAGTCAACACACATACAAAAGAAAGAGACACTTACACAGCGCTGACTGTCAACTCTGATAACACAGAGGTTCGGGCGAGTTGGTTGCTCATGATCTACAGGGGAACAGCGCACCAGCAAACAGTCACTCGAGTCAACACACATACAAAGAAAGAGACACTTACACAGCGCTGACTGTCAACTCTGATAACACAGAGGTTCGGGCGAGTTGGTTGCTCATGATCTACAGGGGCAAAACAGCGCACAGCAAAGCAGTCACTCGAGTCAACACACATACAAAAGAAAGAGACACTTACACAGCGCTGACTGTCAACTCTGATAACACAGAGGTTTCGGGCGAGTTGGTTGCTCATGATCTACAGGGGGAACAGCGCACCAGCAAAACAGTCACTCGAGTCAACACACGTACAAAAGAAAGAGACACTTACACAGCGCTGACTGTCAAATCTCGGGTGTATTTACACTTCTTTGTCATTTTTTTTGTAATGACTGGTCTTTTTTCTCTTTTTTCTCTTTTTCTTTTCTTTCGATATGAAGCTAAATTTAAAGCTAACTAAATTGAAATTAATGTAGGGCTATGTAGTCTAGTTCTTTTCGCGATAAGGTTATTGAGGGAGTACTAACACATCTGTCGTTAAGTTTAGCGATATTCTCTGCCGCGATGATTTTTCTGTTGAGCTGGTTGTGGTGCTTGCCAAGCACAGCGCAGTTACTCAGCAGCACTGAGCAGCAACAGTCCCGACAGTGAATGACTAAATGTCCTGAGTTTTTGTTTGTGTATGTGTTCTTGTGCTCACGAAGGCGATCGTTGAGACATCTACCGGTTTGACCTATGTAGAGTTTTCCACAAGAGAGGGGAAAGGCGTACACCACCTTCTCTGTACAAGTGACAAAGGTGTTCTTATGCTTCATTTTTGCAGCCGACAGTTGTAGTTGGTGGGGTATTTACTTTTTTGCACAAACTGCGAAGTTTGTTAGGGGCTGAGAAGATGACTTCCACGTTTACTCGGTTAGATATTTTCTTCAGTCCGTGAGAAAAATTATGAATATATGGCACAATGATGGGGTGTCTTTGTTTTTTCTCTTTGTTTTTGATGAGTGCAAAAGACTTGCCTGCTTTTGTTGATGAGCTTTTCGGCCACTGATGTTAGTAACCGAGATGGGGTATCCTGCACTCTTTAGTCGTGAGACTTGCCCGTTGAAGCGTGTAGGGATGGAATGCGAGCAGGATTTTGTGAGTGAGTTTGTGGAGGCATAATCGCACGATGCCCTTTTAACCAGTTTTGAATGGGCCGAGTTGAATGGTAATAGCGGTTTGTTTCCCCTGGGCTCATAGGACCAGCATAGAGGTAAGGTAACATGAAGAGCCGAAGATCCATGAATCTTAAGGAGCATCTCTGAAGGTGTAGACATGCTTATGCGTTACAAACCACCATCTACTCCTCTGCCCATCAAGAGAGGTGAAACGTACCTGAAAGAGAATTTATATATCTTCTGCCGCTGACTGAGGAAGGAGGTTTGTACTCATGCATACAGACACGTTTAGGGAAAAGGCTTTAACTGCAGTCGAATCTGTTTTCAACAAACATTCTGAGATCTCTCTGGAAAAAGCTAAAAGGGAGCAAAACAATTTTTGTCACTCTAACGACTTAAAACAACTCTGGTTCCTCCATTGACCGCAGTAAAAATTTGAGTCTAGAGTATTCTCAGCGCCAAAACTCACAAAGTAGACTGCCCCCTCCGGGTGATTGTTTCAGAAAAGGGAACATGGCAAAAGTCTGTTACCTTATTTCTGCAAACACGGCTCAACCTACTAGTCATAGATGATCCATACCTGATCCGCAGCCCTACGAAGTTTTCAACTTCTTAGAAGAGCATCGTGACCAAGATCTAAAGGTGTTCTTCATCGACATTAAGGATATGTACTATTTCTGCCCCACGACCGTCTCTTAAGGTACATAGAGGACAGCATAGACACCTACGGTGCTATTGCCTTTCAAATGCGTCGGGCTTAACCCAAAGTAAGTTTTTGACTTGATCAAGATCTACCTCAAGTCGACCTTCGCCACCTGGGATGGTCAAGCCTACCTACAGAAGAGAGGTGTCTGCATCGGATCGTGCATTGCACCTGTCTCAGCGATCTCTATCTAGCGCACCTCGACGGGAAGTTAAAAGATTCAGTAGACGCCTCCAAAGTTATAAGAGTTTTCCGGTACGTCGATGATTATTTAATCGTTCTAGCATCCGACGATAGCAACTTTACCAGCATGGTTGCCGACGTACTCGACAGCTTTAAAATCTGCATGAATCCATTGGAAATCACTCATGAACTTCCAAACGAGCGCTCCTTAAGATTCCTGGATCTTCGGCTCTTCATGTTACCTTACCATCTATGCTTGACCTATGAGCCCAGGGGAAACAAACCGCTATTACCATTCAACTCGGCCCATTCAAAACTGGTTAAAAGGAGCACCGTGCGATTATAACACAAAAACTTACTCACAAAATCCTGCTCGCATTCCTGCAAAGAAGAGGTTCGATGGTGTTTATTTTTAGCGTGCTTGAAGGTCAGCAATAACACAGTGGAAAATTGTAAAAAAATTGTGATAACTTAACACCTCAAAGTGCGGTGTAGACGCACAGTATATTGTTTACACCTTTAAAGGTGTAATGCTATTCAAAACACCCTTCTAACACTCTCATTTTAAACATGGAGGGTGTTAGGAGAGTGTCCTACAGGCCTCAAACACCCTCTTTACACCTTTAAAATATAAAAGGGTGTTAGGAGGGTGCAAGAAAGGGAAGAGGTAATGAGAGTACTCCCCATGATGCCGCTAGGGTGTAAGGGTCTTTGGAGTTCGGTTGTTGAAAACGGTGGAGAGCTGTTTCAGATCAATGCCGATGGCGGCCAACACTACGATCCAATGAAGCCAATAAATAAGAGTACTGTCACGGCGATCCTTGTCTTTGTGATTAGCAATCACCGGCTAGACCAATCAGGTACTGCAATTCTTTCTGTACTTGATTGGTCTAGCCGGCAAGAGCAAATGCGCCAAGACGACGAGTGCCATGACGATGCGCTTTTGGTTCTGCTTGATTGGCTCCGTGAGATCGTGGCGTTGTGTAACTGATGACTGGTACTATGGGTTCACCCCGAGTTTATTAATTCGGTGCACACAGACCAGGCTGTTTTATTTTAACATTATAATATATTCATACTGTTCGTCGGTGTGCTCGCTCACAATTGCAGTCCTTGCCTCGATGGTGTCCCCCTCGAAGGCAGGCGATGAGCGGTCCCGTCGTTGGCTGCTGACTCGCAGGTGTCCCCAGCCGGTCTCCTCTCCGTGTACAAGGAAACCTCCTCTCGGAGGTTTCCTGGTATTTGACACTGCCGCATCTCTTGTCCTTCGGTGCTAGACTGTCCCTCTCTTCCCTTTCATCCCCAGAAAGAGAAGGCCTCTTTGTTATGCTCTACCCCCTCCCCTGTGTATATATAGAGATTGAGTAATAAAAAAAATAAATGAGTAATGCAAGTTCACATAGTCATGATGTACACTCATAGGATTGGGTTTAGATTTCCATGGCTGAAATGTCACGTTCCCTGTTTCTGTAATAAAAAATAAATAAAGCCTAGCTAACTTCGACCTGTGGACTGAAGGAAATGCTGGTTTATATTTACGAGTTTTAAACTTTGACGTGTCCTCTAAAACTGAACTGAACATTGTCAAAAGAATCGCATTTTCCGAAAACCGAATGTATATTGCAACATTAATTATACTCGTAATGATTTACCTAAAAAAAACAGACATTTCAATATTATTGGAACCAAATAATTCAAATAACTAATCATTTCGAGTTTATTTATTTTATTTATAAACAAATAAAATAAATGAACCTGAAATGATTTACCTGAAAAAAACAGACATTTTAGTATGTTTGGCAGCAAATATTTCAAGGTAACTTTTTACAGCCTGCTGTTTTATAACACCTAAAAAAGCTAGAAGAATCAATACAATTAAACATATTAAAGTGACAACAATATAGTTCAATAAAATTCCGCAAAGATGTACCTATTTGGGGCGTTACCACATGGATCTTCTAAAAGCACATACATCTTCAGCTGCGCAGGGTGTAACTTCTATGTTCAGGCGTTTAAAATTACGTTTCGTTCTTCGGTGTACTTATATCGGCAAATGTCCGAAAGATAATAGGATGAAAATAATATTTAGAAACATTTCACTATTCTTTTGAAGACAACAGAATTATCACAAAGTTCAGGGCTGTCCTCCGTATAATATATTTTTTTTTCTGTACTAAACAAAGCGATTTTTAGGCACTTCCCAACAATATGAAATTGGTTTTATCGCACAAAAAAAATAGCTTGGATTGGTGATTCCAGACTAGTACAATCCCTTTCATCAAATGGTTGTTACACTACGCAGGCGAAAGCGTAAAACAGCAAATCCTCAATAGAAGCCGTCGGCTTATTTACGAGTGTTATGCCACTTCAATGATGAAAAGGTAGCATTTAAACCACCAAAATGAAGACCGCTGTAAAACTACAAGTTTAAATAAAATACTGACACAGACAGTCCTTTCTTTTAGCCTTCTCTTTAACTTTCCCTAAGCTTTAGCTAAAATATTACATTAAAAACATATTTGATGAGACAGAAAGGAACATAAATGCAAACTAGCCCCGCCTCCTCCCCTCAACCCCCCCCCCCCCCCCCAAGATACCGGAACCGAAACTGAAAAAAGTCTTTTTAGAGAGTACAGGCATAAGTCGTAGCCAATCCCCGTTCGTATAAAAGATGGCTGCTTTTGGTTACGGCCAGAACTGCCACCGGGGACACTTCCCCGTGTGAACGCTCTTACAGGTGAAAATATTTCTGCAGCATGCTTCTAGAACACTTTTTATGTGTCCGGGAGTCCAGTAAGTAACTATTGATACCGCTTACACAGTATTCGACTTGCTTAACGCTTAAGTGGTGTGGTAGCGAGTCATGCGAGTGTTGTGACCGATTGGCTGGCTTTAGCTTTCTCTTTCGAGCCATAACCGCTAAAACTACCTTCGAGTAACAGTAATGCTACTGATTTTTTTTCTTTCACGTTCTTGTCGGTGCCTCTTTTCTCGCAAACTGCCGAAACTAACCAATCTGGAAACATGATTGCTTCATCAGTGGTTAGCTTGAGCGAAGGTTTCTTGTTTTTGCGTCATAAGCTTAAGCATCCATTCGAATGTGTGTATCGCTTTGGTATCGTCAATGTTTAACGGTTTAATTAACGTTCTCACCACCAGTTCTTGAGTTCTCTTTGCTTGACGACGATTTCGGCGCAAAAACGAGGACTAGAAAGGGACAGAAACACGGCGACATGTTTGTGTCCCTCTCTTGACCTCGCCTTTTGCGCTGAATTCGCTGTCATGAATTACCAACTAGCCCAAATATTAACCCCTGTCTTCGCTTCTACCCATATCATTTTATAATCTTATTTGAAGTAAAGGTTGTGTAGAAGCACAGTGTTTCTTGATCCGATGTACGGGGCAAATGTTACCTCACAGTAAGTATGGCGAACTATACATACTTCGTGATTTTTCGCGAGGTCGTGATTATGCCCCAATCTCGTGTTTTCAACTTTTAGCATGTAACATAATTGGAAGACGAATAAAAAAATCGAACAAGTACCTGGGCCTTACTTTTGCTACTGTGATAGATCTGAATATATAAAGTATTCATTAGAATATCTAAACCAGTTTAGAGCACTAACCCAGGTAAACAAATGCATTTCTTACCAGGACCTGATAGTAAACATGTTCAAGGTGTTTTGCATTCAATATAACTGATCTTACCTTTGTTTTCTTCTGTTATGGACCGACTCTCTCTGCTCTAAATGTGAATGTTAGGATTGTTTCACCTATCATAATATATGTTGTTTCAATCTCACGAGTTACAATGTTTCTGTGTTGTTGAAGTTCTAGGTTGGCGTCCGGAGCGCAGAAATTATGGTTAAAAACGTGGGTGGTCTCTTTTGTGGAGCCTTTGGAGCCATTGCTTCTATTGTATTATGACATAAAACCCCAACATTCCCTTTTTATATCAGATGCATTCGCGGCCAAGCAGAAACTGACGTTGATTATACAGATACTCATGTAAGTACACTTACGCCAGATAGTCTCCATTGCCTATGGTTCTGAGGTTCACCTCTTATAACAACCATACAGCAGCAGTTATTGTAGGAAAACTAACTTCACTTCAAGGGTGTTGATGGGAGGTTGCCTTAATATTTTAGCAATATATTAGAAACAGGTAATTCATGTGGCTGTCAGTGACATATTAAAGCTGTATAAATAACAGGAGTGCCACTAGGTGTTCCTTAAAGTCGTGTTTTTTCTGGGTTAATGTTTTGTGCGACAATTTGGTTAATCAAATGAACAGCTCGACGAAACATTATTGCAGTTTCAGAACATTTGGAGGCAAGCTGCTAGTGACATACTGTTCCTGTGCAGGGCTATTCCTAACTAAAAAGTCTATGTTCCGGTTACTCTTTGGGTGCATGCCATAAGGTGGAGTGTAGAAACATGCAGAAAATTTGTTAGAACGTTTTACATACTCGCCTGGCACTTGATATTGACTCTGTCATGACGCTGTCTGAAAAACGCATATCAAAGTGCTTGTCCTAAAAAAAGGCCGCTCTGCTTCCTGTCACTTGTATGCATCTTATCACAAAAATGAAAGCCCCTTTACAAAAAGGCTAAACAATTGGTTGATTTCTTTTTTAGTTTGTTTCAGATGCACCTGAAACACAGCGTTGACGTTTAAAGCACTTGAACAAATTTTCACCCAAGAGACATAAAGATGGACTCAGAGTTCGTTGGGCTGGCAGCCCACTGCTTTTGGGAACAACGAGACCTGCACATCAGGAGCATGGCACGAAATTCCCTTTTATTTTTTTTTCCAGGATGGGGACAAGGGCGACCCGGACCTGACGTACGGTAGAGCGGAGGAATGGCATGTTGGTTGACTTACATTTAACCCTACTCCAGATACGTATAGACTTTGATACAATAAGGCTGGTTTGTATGTAGTCATCGCAACAAATTACCTATGTTGTTGCAGTTAAATTAAAAACTTAGTTCATACTTGTATATTGAAGTAGATGTCATACTTGTATATTGAAGTAGGTTAAAAATTCTTGCAATTTTAAATAATGAAATGACAGAAGTGACTTAGTCTATATTATGTGCTCGCAACGACTAGCTGAATGCAACCAAACAAAACCGGAAGTTTCTTTTTCATTTCGAAGAAAACAAATATTTTTGTTTTGTTTTCTCGGGTAAAAACATGACATGAGATTTATGCATCCACCTTTGCTGGGTGGCACACTACCATAGCCTGTCTCCAATTGGGAAGCCGTATCACACCGAGAAGATGGTTCTGGCATTTCAGCAATACTCGGCTCTATTGACAGGTTGTGTGTACAAGGTACAACTCTGTTGATTTTTTATTTTACCTTAGAGTATGGTGGGGAGAGAGCTGAGTTCTCTTATGCCGTTTCAATGTTTATAGCATAATGTGCAAACTATGCAAACTAAACTTTTGCATATTGCAAAAGATATAATTTTCACAAATCACCTACAATTGCGAATAATAGGTTCCACTAAAATTTGGACGTTTTGAATATTTACGCTTTTATAGTATTCGCATCTAAATATAAAAGTATTAAGTTGTTTATGCTCAGGGCCGTCATAAATGAAAGAGAATTTTGTGATATAAATGGGCTTCTGCCACATAGTCGCGATTTAAACGTTTTCGAAGGATCAATTGATAAATAATATCACGAGACATGACAACGATTTGACTAAATGGCTTGTCAAAAACAATAGATGTATGAGGGAGCAGTGCAGTTTACAGACGTGACTTGGTGAAACATAAGTTGGATTCACAAAACAACATATTTCTTGTGGTACATAGTGTCCAAAACCGCACGCGTACTCATTCTGCATATGACCCTAATAGTTCGCATTGAAGAAAGTTTTAGTCGACATAAAGTTTGGAGCTCATAAATGTTGGAAGCTTGGTGTGTGGTTCCTTTCCTGGCAAAATTCAAGAAGCACAATGGGGTGCATTTGGTTTGCATACTGGTTTACCTCGTCATGTTTTTGCCTTCGACGTCGTCCTGGCTGATGGCTGCCGACAGCTCTATTGCTCACGCATTGGCTCATCTTATCAAGGAATGCATGGTTGGCATTGACGTTACGTCGCCATTATTGCTCTGTATCATGCCCTATGCCCGTTCCTTCTGCAGCATTGTGGCATCATTGAATCTGTTCTTCTCGACAAGGCTTGCCAAGAACCAATTCTATGGTGCCAAGTGTATGTTGCAGAAGGTACGGATGCAGGAGAGTGGTACGGTGATTTATGACGTCGCATGCAAGGCATGTATAACTGCCGATATTTAATATTTTAGTATTATCCTAAGCTATTAATGCTGCTGACTGTTTCAGCTGGCATCATCGACTACAACACAAAAGCAATTAGTTGTAACACATTTCCTCCACGCAAAGCAAAACAGGGCGGAGATTTATTAGCACGGATTTCGGCTTGATTTTGAGCCTGAAATATGTCGTGCATTTTTCTATACCTAAAATATTGTTTTCATTGTCTTTTTATTCTAGGAGGCAGAAAAAACTCACTTCTTTTGGCATGTATGCGGGCCCCACTTCCAAGGAGAGTGACACGCTCTTGCACGTTGGGAGGAGACGGTTGTTTCGGGTCATTGACTAAGGGGAAGAAACTATTATCTTTCCAGCAGCCGATGGACATTTGACCACAAGGTACAAAAGAGTGCCATTTAATGTTTGCAACACATTGGAATACCTTTTTTTAGGTGTTACTATTTCAAGACCTAAGTTTATCGCAGAACGTTTTGTTGCAACATACAAGGCATTATTCACGGTCAAAGAGCTGTATGTGAAGGAAGCACGCATTAAATGAGTTCCAACTTTATCCTCCATTTCTGCGTTTAATGCATGAGTGTATGCACGCATGCAGCAACCACTTTAAGCACGCTTTTTTTTTAATAATCTCAACAGCAGACAAAATTTTTATTGCAGGCACTTTATGCATTACAATCGATACAGAAAAGTGTGGCTTTTTCGCAGATTTCCAGTTGCTTGTGGCCGACTGCGTTCCAACTCCTCGTTACTGCTTATGATGAGAATAACAGATTGGCGCCGTCCATTGAGTAGTCTTGGTACACTTCTGATCTGCATATCTGCACTAATTTCTATATAAGCATAAAGTACGTAATTCTGAAATTGTTACAAGAGACCTTCGTAGATTTCATCTTACAAATACTACAAAACCATCTAAATGAAACGCAAAAAAAGACTAGGACGAGGAAGTAGACAGACAGGAGCGCACTCGCAACTGATTTTTATTAGTGAAAGCAATCATATATATAGCTTTGAACAAACACATAATCTTTCCTAAGATCTGGTTAACCCCCGTAACAAAAAGGAAAATTAATTCCCCGATAAGGAAAGAGCATGTCGCTTATGCATTTTTTGCCCTTTGCTTGGATTTTGAAGGCCTCATGCAGTTCTCTAGAAACCATATCCGGTATCTAGCCAGAAACCTGGTGTCGCGAAATAACGAGACACATTGACAACGACTGCAATGAGTGGCAGATGTCCCGATGGAGTGGCTTTCGTCGCCACGGCGTGTTCTCGTGCACGATCATTGAAACACCTTACCGTCTGGCCAATACGAGACGAGCCGCATGACGTTGAAATTCCGTAGACAACACCCGTAGTACATTCCGTGTATTTTGTGCGGAGCTTGGTATCACAGGGATCTTTCCATAGAGCGGGATTGTTTATCCTACGGCACAGCCACCCCAATGTATTGGGTGCAGTGAACAACACAGGCACATAGTAGCGTGAGGCAACATTCTTTAGATTATGCGTGACTGTATGCATATACGCGATTAACACCGGCCTCGTCGTATTCTTGCCGCGGGGCTGCCTCTGTAATCCTTCAATCTTCTTTACTAGGCTCTCGGCAACCTCAATCAGAGTGCCCCGAGGGAAACCCGCTCTCCTAAGCCTCGCAACTTGTTTATCAAAAATTTCTTGTGCACTATGCCTGCAGGATTTTTCAAGGGCCGCCTCTAGACACAAAGAGGCAATACTTCTTTTCACGACTTTCGAATGGGCACAGCTATACGGGAGAATGGCCTTTTTTTTTCTTCGTTTGTACGTCCAGCAATTGTGGTCCTTCTGGAGAATTAAACGAAGATCCAGGAACTGCAACTGTCCCTCATTTGGCGACACCAGGTTTCTGGCTAGATACCCGCATAGGGCTTCTAGAGAACTGCATGAGACCTTCGAAATCCAAGCAAAGGGCAAAAAATGCGTAAGTGACACGTCCCTTTTCGTATCGGGTAATGAGCTTTCCTTTTTGTTACGGGGGTTAAAAGGATCTTAGGAGAGAGTATGCGTTTGTTCAAAGCTATATATATGATTGTTTTCCTAAATAAAAATCAGTTGCGAGTGCGCTCTTGCCTGTCTACTTCCTCGTCCTCGTACTTTTTGCGCTTCTTTAGGGGATTATGAGGCAACTGGTCAAACTTGCTACCCCTATTGGAAAAACGTAGAATAAACATTCCTGCTGCTTGTACAGTTCTTGTATGACACTACCATAATTTCTTGTTATTACGGATGCAGCTAGTTTGGTATGTCGTTCTGCATAACAGGAGATACCGGTGCCTCTATGGCTCCGCCTCGTTGCATAATAGCAGCCAGTTTGCTTGCAATATGATTTGGTGAAGCTGGTATGATTTTTCGTCCGATGACGTAGGCGACCGCCAACTTTAAAACAAACGCTTATACCACAAGACCACCGGTATCATAAAATCATACATGCAGAAAGGCGACCGACATCTTCCAACAAAAACAGCCATCATTTACCACCGGTATCGTTACATATACCCTACATTTCGAAATGGAACATTGACCGCCGCATGAGCCCCAAATTCCTCGGTCAACTCTTCATGGCGACGTCTTGGGGCGACTGTCTCGAATAATGTGCTCAACAAGTACTCGACAGCCGCACCAACCGTGCCGCATAGGAAAGCCAACGTGCACGGCAACAGACCGATCGTGACACCAAGCCGAGCGCATCACCGATCGACAGCGGCAAACTGCCCGTTGTTCGTACCATGAACCGTCAGTCGTACTCGGCCAACTCGGAGTCTTTTTGTGGCTCCGTCGCCGCAACCTCCGCAACTATCCGCAAACCCACCACCCCGCAATTGAGAGCCGGCGTCGGCGAAAAGCGAAACCGAAACGTAAAGCTTCCGCCCAGTGGCTGCCGCGGCTCCCCGGCTCGCCTAGTTTCCCGGCTTCGGCTTGCCCGCTTCCCGTCGACGCGGAGAAGGTGAACTGCGTAGCGGCAGGAGGGTCGTCGGCTCGCTTTACATTTCACAAGACAGATGTTTTGCGGTCCTTTTCTGGCGCGACTCTGGTTCTCAACTCGAAGGCGCCTCTCATAGTTCAACCAGGCGTGGTCAGCCTGGGTCAGTGCAACGCGGCTGGCTTGCCTCGTCCGATCGCCGGAGACTTCGTAGTTCGCCCGTTAGGCTTAGGATCCGAAGGTGTTTGTCTTTCCGTGAAGCGGTAAGTGAATCTCGTCCCGTTTTCGTTCTACTTTTATATTATGTTAGGTGCGCTTCAGTGTAAACATGTGTGCCAAGTGTTCGTGACAATTTTGAGCTAGAGTAATAGACGATTTGCTATTTTCCCAAGCGCCCTGGCCCGCGCGCAAGGAATTGTCGGAGAGACTGCCCCTCGCCTGGCTGCCCTGCCTTGAGATCGCATTTCCTTGTCGCTTGCCTCCTCTTAATCCTCTGTTTTTCGATTCCATTACATATTTTTATCTGTTCAAGTGTATTTTTTATTGCTTCTAAGTGTTTCTATTCTCTTCTGCGCGCGATATTTCTTGTATATATATAGTATTTGTGTCTTTATTTTGCCTTTTTCGACGGGAGTGCCGACGGGCAACACACCGGTTCGCGCGTTGTTCCCCGGGTGAGTACTACCGTTGCAACCGATTCCTATCGCACTGTTAGCTGTTCATTTTGGTTCAATTTGACCCGCGAGCAGTCGAGAGGAGCCGTTTATGAACACCCGCGAACATGTCATAGCGGTACACACTAAACATTGTAACACCCATAAGCGTGTAAAAATGGTGTAAGAAGGGTGTAAGTTAGGACAAACACCCGTTTTACACCATTTTTACACGATTTCTGAATATCGGTAGGTGTAAAAAGGGTGTGCTGACGTCTTACACCCCTTACACGCCCTTTTTTACGCCCCACTTGTAACAATTGTGTCCAAAATCGTGTAAAAAGGGTGTATGGGCGAATTTTACGCCCTTCATTCACATGGTGTGAAAGGGGTGTAATGGTGATGCTGTCAAATACACCCATGATTTCATCGCCGTTCATGTCTATTACTCTGCATGGTGAAGCTGTTGCTCATGCACGGCGGTACAAACGTGGGGTATAAATAATCGCCACACTAAGTGGCGTATGATTAGGACGTTCTAGAGAATAGATTTGCAACTTCGATTGAACTCTCCGTCCGACACGAGCTGAAAATAACGTGTCGCGCGTGCATCCGTTTTATCAGTTCAACTTTAATTCTAAATAATTCATCTCCGCTCGCATAAACTGAACGAAGACGGGAAATATACAACCCAGGCATCATAAAGTACTGCGCCGTTATGGAGTTATAAAGGAAAAATTGTGCCAATACCATTTTGGTCTAACCAATATTTGTGAAAAATGGGATGGGTCGCGCCGACGCCATCCTGACATAACGTACGCGGCGCCGTTTTTGGTTGAGTATCGAGAGTGTCCTGCGTGAATCGGCTATGCCGGCGAGGTATTTTTATTTCTTGTCTGCCTAAAATCCGACGTCAAAACACAAAACAAAACAACATTAAGCAAAACGGAATCTGCTTACTTTTAACCCGAGAAAGACTTCCTGCGATGAAGTCTTGAACAAACTGTGGCGCCTTCATTTCGGGTATTACAAACTCACCTGACTGAGTTACGCAATACTTATAGCACCTTCACTGAGATTTTATTTTTGTGTGCAGTTCTGAAGAAACCATGTCGCAAGACTATCGAAAGCGCCGGATTCACGACATCCCGCTAGGGTTCACGACTCTTATCTCTGCGTAATGACACCAAAAATTCTAGCGTCCCGACGCTTCTTTTTTTTTTTTGTATACGTGAAGCCCCGTCTTTTATTGTTTCATGCTCTCAGCATCTTAGCTTTGTCCAGTGCTTCGACGACTTTCAAATTCTTTTTTTTTGTATTTATTTTGTGATCTCGCGGTCCGCACCAGAGCATGCGCTTCTCCATGAGTGACACTTTGATGCGCTCAAGGTTGTACTACGCAAAGCCATTCCAGACGGGTCCCATTTCTTCACCTTCCCGGGGCAGTGCAGGTGGCGATACAAAGCAGCAAAGGGGGATTAGCTGCTTTGTCCAACCTTCTTTGACCTCGCCTGCTGATAAGCCTCCACACCTTCTTTTTTTGTATTCGTGTGGCTGTGAGCGAGTGCGAAGGCCGCTTGTAGCAAATCAGATGGGCGGCGCGAAACACGTGACCGCTCTCCGTAGGACAAAAACGCTTGGACGAAAATTTGTCACGTGACTCGCTCTTGCGGGCGCTGATGGGCTCAGAGAGGCCGTAGTTCTTGCCGTATGTCAAGTTATGGTGAGTTGTAGGGGCCACTTAGGTCCGGTTTTCAAAAAGGGGCGCCCGTCAGTGTACTTCTCTGCTTCGTGCGTTGCAGTAACGGCCGGAATTTTTCGTCGTGAACGGCCCGAATACATCCATGCCAACTTTTCGGTAATAGTCGCTTATTTCGTCGGAGTCAATGGAATTATTGTGCTGTGTTTGTTGGACGCGTTTCGACAAAGAGCTGCTCATCAGCGGCCGTGAGACTCCTATTGAATGTGATCGACCGCCTTCAACCTCAACATTGTTTTTCCGTTGTTTTGTGCTGCCCGAATCGGATTACGCATCTACCCGACAGAGAGCTGTCAATCGGCGACCACGAAACTTCCGTTGAATGTGAGTGACCGCCTTCATCCTCGATATTGTGTTTGTGGATTGTTCTGTGCTGCCCGAATCGGATTATGCATCTATCACAGATTACATGAGATCGCTCTTTTATTTCTAAGTACTCTGCAAGCATGCTTCTGACAGTAGTCCTGCTTCAGTCTCTATAGAACTGCCGCTTACGTCCCAAGCAACTCCCAGTCGTCTGTCTTTGCAAGCCTTCCAGTTTTGTCCACGTCACCAGTGCTAGAAAGCATAAATGTCGCAAGACAAGTAAAGTCAGATATTGAACTAGGGCCTTCGGTTGTACAATTTAAAGGGGTTATGAAACAATATCGGGTTGAAATGTTCATGATGTTACACGCACGGACCACGACTGGTTCAGAAGCGTCTTGGTCTTCGTGAAATAGCGAGGATAAAGGGGAACTATTGCTATCAGTCTTGTTCGCCAAGTTTGATGACGCGCGCGTGAACGTAGCTTTGCCCTTTGGCAAGCTTGTAATTGTACGCACTTTCCCGCATAAGCAGAGACATGGCTGCGGCCAAATGACCTGCTTGCAATCGTCTATAGATAATTCAGTAGATCCTGGTAAAACCTTGATCGAAAAATAAAAAGTGAACCAGGCATGTTTCGACTCCTTTGTAGTCATTTTTTCGGGCACTCTTTGGGGTTATTACACCCTACTTTATGGGTGTTGGTCATCGTGTCTTTTTTATTTTCTTTTCTGGCGGTGGTACACCCAATTTAGAGGGCGTACTGCGCAGTCATAACACCCTAATAAAAAGGTGTACAGTGGAATCACACCCTATTTTAAGGGTGTGAGGAATAACGCCGTCCTTTAGGGGTGTTAGGAAAAACGCCCTTTTCTTAGGGCGTTTTGCTACACCCATAAGGGTGTTAGTTATAGGACAAGCCACTTACACCCAAAAGGGCGTGATAATGTTTAGTGTGTAGGCAGAGCTCTGAATCAACAATCGCGACGCCAGAGCCGAGTGCGCTGTGAATTGGCCGCCCGCGCTCGCTCCGTTGACTTGCACTGTAACGTATGCCTTCGAGTGCCGCTTACTTGAACAACATACAGCCCACCGCTTTGTCGCCGCGAACCATTTGTCCGAATGTTTGCGAAGCTGAGGCATATGCAACGCTGCGGCGCGAGTCCTTCGCAAGCGCCGGTGGCCCAACGTAGCGGCTTGTATGCGCTTATGGTATGCCTTCTTAATCTATCTGCTAAGCGGTTGTCAGTTGCAAACAACCTTTTTCAAGTGCTGACACCTGCGCGCCGCTGCGTGCAGTTGCCAGGCGCCGCAGCGTTGGATATGCCAAACTGTGTTACGGTTTCGCAGGCATTCGGACAAATGATTCGCGGCGACAAAGCGGCGTGCTGTATCTTGGTCAAATAATCGGCACTCGAAGGCATACGCTACAGTGCGAGTCAACGGAGCGAGCGCGGGCGGCCAAATCACAGCGCACTCGGCTCTCGCGGTGCGATTTTTGATTCAGAGCTCTGCCTACCCGTTTCGATCTGGATGAGCATCGTACCGGCTTGCGGTCGTGTATCACAACTGCGTGGTGCACGTTAAAGACCCCAGGCTGGCGGTTCTACTGCACTGGTTAAATTGCTCATCTACAGTGAGTGACTCGTCGCAACATTAAAAGTGGCTGACCAACGACTCGCTGTATAAATATCCACACAACCCCAATTATTAGCTCTGCCTACCCCTATGACAGGTCCATATCACATGAGTGAATGACGTTTTAGCGCACAGCGACATTTGAGTGAATCGATGTTTTAGTGAATAACGGGGGCGCGCGTTAAGCCATCCGCCGCGCTGCGCTTACGCCGATTGGTGGCGACAGTCTGCGGCGGCTCATTACAAAAATGTGAACCCATTTGGCCCACCCAAAAAGCGCCACTTCGCGGCCGTCCGACTATTCGCTAAAGTGTCATTCGGTGAAACGTGGTTGTTCGCTAAAATGTCATTCGATCAAGTGAGTGCCCCCCCTCCCCCCCCCCCCCCCCCCGCCCTAGACATGTGCGTGGGTGTTCATAAACGGCTCCTCTCGACTGGACGCCGGTCAAATGAACCAATATGAACAGCTAACAGCGCGATGTAAATCGGTAGCAACGGTAGTACTCATCCGGGGAAGAACACGCGAAGCGGCGTGTTGTCCACTCCCGTCGAAAAAGGCAAAATAAAGACACAAATACTATATACACATATATATATATATATATATATATATATATATATACAAGAAATATCGCGCACAGAAAAGAATAAAAACACTTAGAAGCAATAAAAATACACTGGAATAGATAAAAATAGGTAATGCAATCGAAAAACAGAGGATTAATCCTCTGTTTTTCGCATTGCCTTGTCGCTTGCCTCCTCTTAATTAAGAGGAGGCAAACGACAAGGCAATGCGATCTCAAGGCAGAGCGGCCAGGCGAGGGACAGTCTCTCCCACAAATCCTCGCGCGGGCCAGGGCGCTTGGGGGATTTCGCAAAAGTGCTATTGTGCTTAATCACGGTTTTTCATTTACCAAAAATGTAAATTGAACCGATGAATGAGGAGCCATGCTTGAAAACTATGTACGATGTTAATTTCTACTTAGGCGGCTTAAAAAAAAACAAAAAAACTTTGGTTATGGCTGGATGCGAGGCTGGTCCCAATGCAATGGTAAGCACTTAGAGCGCCTTTCTGAACGGCATGTAAGCAGCATAGCGATCAACGAGACGAGCGACAGGGACAAGCTACGAGTGCCGGCGATGAGCGACGAAGATTTCTCACTGTTGCTGCTTGCGTCGCTCGGTGTTTGGGTTTTTGAAAACGTCGCTCATCGCCTTGATCGCTTGCTCCAATCGGTTCTATAAGGTGTTTCTCGTCGCGCGGCTGACTGAGGGACAGCGAGTCCTTGTCGCTGTAGCTCGTCTCGTCGCTCGCCAAATCGCTTACATGAAGTGCACCGCCCGCACTTTTCTGCACCGGTGCAGGAGGTGCATGTGAATTGAATGAAGCTTTTATACACCGCGAGCGTTCTCTTGACAAACTCATACTATCGATTGTTTTCACCCTGTCGATTACATTTATGCAAAATGGAGGCTGCTGGTTATTTCTGTGTTTAATTAAAACGCATCACTGACCTAAAAAATCCTGCTATCCTAGAGTTTATGCGATAGGAATGTATCGCTTCAGATAAATTTGTTAATTTCTATTTTTAGCCCCTTGCCTCGCCAGAAACAACATCTAGCCTAAAGCAGTGTTTCGGATCTCCTTCCAAGACCTGAGGTGGGACGTCGTTCAATCCAGGAGTCGGCAGCGTCTCATGGGCGTGTTGCAGGTGCTTCTTACTGGATGGTGCTACCGGGGGACAAGTGATTATGCTTGAGAATGGCAAGTATGACCGCCGTAAGTACATATATTGTTTTTACTTTTCCTCGAATCCACTTCTTCCAAGAGATGCACGGTTCGCATGCGCGCATCTCTCAATGCTTCAATAGTCGGCGTGCTATTATTCCGGAGTGCTCCAACATGTTAGCGCTAGTTTCTCTGAACCATGCAATTGAGATGCAACACTAGACCACATGCCCTCGCAACAGTGCTGGGCTGAAGCACTGTGGAAGCTACTCTAGCCTTTACAATGCAGCACAAAATAAAATAGTTGACGGCGAGTTTAGCTAGCTGTGAGACTCCTTTTTACCAAAAGCTCTGTCGAAACAAATCTGCCACCTTATATGTAGTACAAAAGAACCTCGCGTGCCTAACCTGGAGAAGGGCGTTTCTTTTTTGCATAGGCCATTTTTTTTCTTAAACCAATCCTTCAGCCTCCTTGAAATGTTATCATCATGTGACACACGGAAGCACTGTAAACCCCTTAATGTTTGTGAGCCCTTAATGTTTGCAGCCTTTAATTTTGCGTAATTTAGTGGCCGTGATTATGTCCTCTGTGACCCCTTCGAGAAGAAATAGGGGCCACGAAGACAGGGGGTTTTACTTTACATCGGAGAAAAGAGGAGGTCATTTTTGTTTGTATGCAAGAGTAAAACCAACAACAACCATGGTGTCATCACCTTGTGAGCCTATCTGTGTCTATTGAATGATATGAAGTTTATTTTAGTTTGTTAAATATTGTTGCCTGTACGTTGTGGGATATCGTCTTCAACACAAACAGTGGTTTTCCTATGAAGCAGGCAGCATGGATGCGTGCCGCAGCACAACAGAGTTCATTTGCAGGTTGTACCGGAGTTTGAAGGAGGATACACACATTCTGGGGGAATCACGATTCAGTGGTCTACCTCAAGCGTGGACTATATTTGCTCATTCTAAAAAAATTTGGCTAGAAATCGGGGATTTTTGACGAATGTACCTGCATGGTTGAAAAGGCCAGACAAGCATTGTGAGTGTTTTGTTTTCTAGCCTCTCAGTCCTGAACCCACCCACGTACCACATGTGTAGATGTTCCGATAAACAGGAGCATTTATCTGGAAAACGGTGGATGACAATACGCATACATTGTTGTTGTCTTTATCAGAATTCTGTACTATGGCCAAAGGTGGACTGCATATTTTCAATACTTTGTCTCACTTAAAAATATATCATACTAAGAATATGCCCCGCAGGGGGCACCTGTGAAAGCAGGTGTTTGGAGAGTGGCGTCTCCACGGACCCCGAGCCATGCGGGTTCGCCCGCCCACGTATGGCTGTGCGTGGCTTTCCCGTGTCTGGAGAAAAGGGCATCTTGGTGTTG
>JABSTQ010004871.1:0-19950 GCA_013358835.2 Ixodes persulcatus | reverse complement strand
GCCTTTTTTTTTAACTTAGCGGATTCTGCGTCAAACGTGGCAATTTAACACAATTCGCATTTGTCACTTCATTAAAGATATGTTCTCTTTTTTGTAATATTCTTGAAGTTCATTGGCCATATTTAATTCCTCAGAAATTAGTAATCACCCATTTTGTATATTAATGAAGCCGCAAGTATAAAATCAGAACATCGTACACAGGTAAAAATACGACAATTTATTGACAAATGACAGCTCTGTCAAATAAAGGCGTTTCTTCTTTGCGAGATAATATGAATAGCGGTGTGTGAACTGTTTCAGCTCCAAATATTGTAAAGTGCCTAATAGATAAGTAGGTGTTACTTCATGTAATCAATGTCGGCTACGCTGTTTTCTTTCTGTTAATTTAACTGACAAAACTTTAGTTGCGAGAACAGCTTCGTCCTGTCGTGTTTGTTGTCTTCACTCCGTCGTCGTTGTTTGAGCAGTTTTCATCATGTATAACATTTACCAACTCGCCCTATTCGCTACCTTACAGAAAACTACTTCTTATATAGGTCACGAGTAACAACGGTGCCAGTGTGCAGCTCGGAAGGTCATGAATGGCTCACGGTAGAAGGTCACTATCACACAAAGGCAACGTGTCGAAAGGCCAGCACAAACGGCTAGGAAACGTACATGTCCGTGGAAGAAAGAAGCCTCGATATCCTACTGACTGTTTTATCCTGTTTTATCCAAAGGTTAACAAAAAGCTTCAAAGAGAATTTCAGGCACCACGTTGTTGCGCATGCACTTTCGGATTTTCGGCACTCACAGTTTCGATTGTTACGTTTTAGGCAGACATTATTAAGTTTTCGAACTTTTTCCTCTTCGTCAAGTTCATAATGTTTCCAGTTAGGATTTCGTTGCCTAGAGATTAAGCCATAGAAAACACTCGCCCGCAATTATTAATTCGGAGCAATATACATAACAAGCTTACAAATAAGACAAAAAAAATGACTTTTTTTTTTTAAAGCTGACGAATTTTAATGAAAATAAATTGATATATGTTACGCATGATCCAACAGCCTCCATATAAAAAGAAGAAAAAAAATCGGTGAGCTTTTCTCTGCATACGCCCAATGGCCGGTGAGCTTTTCCCCGCATCCGCCGGTTTTGCGGCGAGCTTTTCTCCGGTGAGCTTTTCTCCGGGATTCGAACAATTGCACTATACACTCCTTCAGCTTCACGGCAATCTGACTCGACTGCGGTGTAGGTCCGGAAAAAATTGCCGAGCCGAAAACCACGTAATTTCACGTAACACTGAACTTCGCGAACACCACGTCGCCCCTGCTGCGCCAGTCGAGGTAACCGCCATCTTGAAACTTGTGCTCTTGCTATGGGCCCGAGATCTCTCGAGAGCTTCCCGCAAAGCCCGCTAGCCCGCAGCGCCGAATCCCCAGCGTTGCGTGTGTACGCAATGCGCTAGCTCTTCTATTGCGTTCTGCGCATGCGCACTCCCAACCCGATATTTCTTTGCGTACGCAAAACTCTAGCGTACGGTCTACTAAAACTGACTGTTATTTCAGCATCAATGAGCGTTCGACAAGGCGTGGGAAAATTATTCGGCCATGAACACGACTTATTGAACTATAAATCTGAATTAATTTCGTGCAACATACTTTAAGGTGTAGTTACTTTATTTGTGTGTGTGCAAACGTTAGAATCTATGGTGGAACTTAAAAAACAGCACAGCGAAAATTGCGATATAATCAAATTTGGCGTTTACATAAACAGTTTGTACAGGCGATGTGCTAGCGCCATCCAAGCAAACGGAGAGGGACATTGCTTCGCAAAACTGCATCTATTAGCCCCGAAAGCGAACACAAGCGTCACTGTAGTCACCGCGCCCTGATTGGCTGAGGTGTACCGTGACGTCAGGGGAAGGACTCCGCTTCGCGATCTCGCCATCCGCGGCTCGCTTTCTTGCAACCCCGTTTCCTGGTCTGCGATCACGCTAGCCTACTTTCTGCACCGCAATGCAAATCCCGAAAAGAGCCGGTATTAGCTTTCACCGTCCGAAGACGTCGAGGTTAAAGAAAGCATGGACAATCAAACTAAGGATGGGAAAGGCAGCGTCAACGTCGAGCACTTCAAGGAGCGGGGCTTCGTTTACCTGGTGTACAAGACGCTGGGTGAGACAGATAGCGACGTCCCTCCGTAGCTTTGCTAAGCGTGTTTGTCACTTTTACCTTTATAATTAGGTTAAAAGCACCGAAAGCTATCAACGGCGGCAATTCCTCCGATCAACCTCTCCGTCCGTCTACACGATCGTGCGAGGGGTCGGTGAAGCGGCGGAGTGTTTCACGTTGAAATTCTGTTCCTTGCAGTTTCACGAGTTAGGAAAATATTATACCCCCATTTGCGGGCACTTCACATGACATTTATATCGAAGGCCCTTGGACGGTGGGAAAATCAGCTCGCGACCCTGACTTTACGCGTGCCACTCTGCATGCTCGCAGATGATTTAAAGACCCTGGGTCTGAAGGCATTTGAAATGCTCGTGGAATGTGGTTGTTTCACATGAATGTAGCATCTTCGTGAATTGATGGTGTAATTCGTCCCCGTATTCAGGCATTTTTTTATTTTTTTTTAAAACACGCACATTTACTGGAAATGTGTTTGTGTCATATCAAGAAAAACGGCCGAATATTGCTCCCAGTTACCTGTATGAGAGGTATTGAACTGCCCAAAATATGCACCGAAATATAGTGCCGTAAGGCGGAATGTGTATACGTTTCCTGGCACTTTTTTCTTGTTCCAGACTTTTGTATTAAAAAATACACCGTTTAGTTTGAGTGGTCATTTCTAGGTAAAAGAGACACTGCTTGGTCCCAAAAAGCTTCCTCAGCCTCCAAACTCCCTACAGCTGGACTCTGATAACAGAAGAAAACAAGAGCAACATCAAGCATTCGAACGACTGTTTTAGTGGAAGATGCTGCACGAGTCGCAGAAAATGTGGAACCTGTGGAGGGTGGCAGTTTTCGTGAGAAAAGCTTCTGGTATTTTATCTTCGAGACAATTTGATTTAGCTAAATTCTCAATTTTAGAGCCTGTAAAACGTAAATTGTCGAGAAGGGACTAAAAACAAGCCAGACACCTTCACTTACGTTTGTTGCACATTACTTAAGGGATATTATAAATAAGTTCACAAATACCACCCTTTAAATACTATAGGAATGAAGCAAAGGTCAAATGCGAGCAATGTAAACAGATATGAATGAATAACTGGTATATGACTGTGTCCCTTCTTTCTTTACTTTGCCGTTGTATTGGAGCTGTCTCACTTGTGATTCTTTCTCCATGGCCCACCATACAAAGTTGATTTTTTTTAATGTTTTACAGATTTGTTTAAAAAAAGGCGTGAAAGTTATATTTATGCGATTTGTGCAGGTGAGTTATACGGCCAGGGGGATATAGTATAGGGGGCTAATCGTAACGATCAGTCGACTAATTAATTAAAATTCGTTAATCAACTTTTTAATTAGTGAAAATAGACATATGGTTCCATTTAGAAACATATTGAGCGTCATCGAAAGTCGTTCTAAAAAGTCGTTGTTCTAAAAAGAGTTGATTCAGTGGTTTCCGATGACGCTCAGTAAGTTTCTAATTGAAACCATATGTCAATTTTCACTAATAAAAAGGTTATTAACGAGTTTTAATTATTTAGACGACTTATCGCAGAGATTAGCCACCCAAATAATGTCCCCTGGCCGTCTAACTCACCTACACAAACCGCATAAGTGTAACTTTCACGTTTTTTTTAAACAAATCTGTAAATCTTTAAAAAAAAAAACACCCTGCATTTAACATGTTGCTCGAGCGGCCAGCAGCTTTTCTGCTTCGGCTTTTTTGAATAGAAGCAGAAATACAAATAAAAAAGTAATATACGTAACTTGTCAATTAATTCGGATCATTAGAAGCATTGATTGTGTGATATATAGATCTCGTGATGCTCCTGCAAGTGTGGCCAAATGTATTCCTTTTCATGTACCAGGTCTGATTCATGCGCTACCTGCCTTTTCATCCATGCCTGAAATGTTGATTGAAGTTTCGCCTGCAGCTACAGGCCATGCCTCAATAAAACCACGGAAGAAAATTCACACTTCCTACAAAAAAACGCGCATAAAAAAAATAGAAACGAGCGCGCCGACAGCTAACGTCGTCACAGCCTCCACAATGCGAGCGGGGCGAGTCAGGGAAAAATCCTGTCCTCACCGTGTCGTCACCCCGGTTCGCCGTAAGGGGGCGCCACGCGAACTTCTCCGGGCCAATACTCCGTTTCACCTTCAGTCCGAGCGCAGCGGACGCTAGGAGCCATCCCAGCCAATCCAGCGTTGAGAGAGTGTCATGTGACCTTGAGCTCCCTCTGTCGCTCTCAACGAAGTAGAGGGCCTTAAAGGGATACTTCAACGAAATTTGAAATATTCCCGTCGTGTTCAAAAATAGGTTGAATATGATCCACAATATCCGTAAATGACAATCGCACGTTTGTATTTTGATCCTGGTGGCTGTATTTTTCGTTATAAACGGCCCACTCTGGCAAGCGCTCGGAGAAGGCCCAGCTTAGAGCACGTGACATCCAACGCAATCGTGACGTAGGTCGTCTCGAGACGAGCAAAGCTACGGCGAGGCTGACGCCGAGAGGATGGCCTAGTCGTTCCAGCCACCGAAGCGGCGTCTTTTGTACGAATTTTGAGTGGCGGGTTAATCTTCTATAATCTTGTAGGGGGACAATAGCGACTTCTGCGACACACAAAAGGGATTCTCGGGAAGAGGGGAGTTCCTCCTTCTCCCCTTTTCTCGTCGTGGCCGGAGGCGAGACAACCTCCGTCACTAGCTGTCAAGGTTCCTAGACGAGCATTACAAACGAGGCGTTAGCGACATCCACCAGGTGCTCTTTGCTAATCGTATAATTCGTTTTAAAATTCCTTTTCGAGACTTTTTTAACAAGATATTGGTATGTTCCATGTGATACTGCTCTTTTGAACAGATATAGACCAAAAAATGAGCGCCGAAATTTCGTTGTAGTATCCCTTTAAAACTAACTGCAAAGAAAAAAAAGTGTTTTTTTAAACAGCCTAATTGGGACAAGCATGTCACAAAAAAAAATGTTCCGCGAAAAAAATATTTTTTTTAGCAATATTTACGCCACAGGACGTAATTTAGTCGGAGTCAGAACCTCTCCACATTTGAAACTCCCGCTCTTTCGACCCCCGCGGAGGAGAAGAACGCCCCGCCCCTCGACTTTCGGTAAGCAACAACGCACGTTAAACATGGCGCCGGTATTTGACGGGACACCAGAAGCTGCGCGGTTTGCGAGCTCATAGCGAAGACGTGACCGGAGAAGTGCCCCTGTGATGTTCGCGGAAGACGGAAAGTATCATTCGTAATCGTCGTGTGTGCTTTGAAAGCGAAAGGAGTCGCAGGGTCCACGAGTGCGCAACCACAAGCCAAGGTCACGACAGCGCTGCGTTGACTTCGGCGATCTCGTTCTGTTTGGTGCAACACGGCGATGCGACAAAGAGCTGAAATGTTCGTGGTGTGTGTTCAGTCCCGTCGTCGTCAGCGGATCCAGTCAAACTGGTCCGGGAGGACGCAGCGAGCGTTTTTATAAGTAAATCTTCCTTCGTTCGGTTTCAAAATGTGAAAGATTCCCGACGCATACCGTGAGTAGAAAGCTGCGAGCGTTTTCAACAAAATGACGTCGTTTTAATTGAACAATGAACTCCGAATTGTTGTCCTAAATCTGCCGTTTTTATGCTTCGTGCTGTTGCACTGCGTTTGCACAGCGACGTGTTGCGCTCATGAATCCCGGACAAAAGCTCACCGGACAAAAGCTCACCGGACAGAAGCTCACCGGACAAAAGCTCACCGGACAAAAGCTCACCCATTTTTTCACAGACCCGGACAAAAGCTCACCAGGAGAAAGCTTAATGTTGGTTTTAAGACGTGTGCGGACAACTTAGGTGCATACCTGCGACACTAAAAAATTCAAATACCTTTACGACGCACAATGACGGAAAGAATTAATTTTCTTAGCCATTCACTTCAAATATTACTTTGAACCCCAAGAAAACCCATGCATTAGTGATGAAGAGACATTGTGCCTAATCTTTATGTACGCGTTTAGCGTAACATAAGCGCAATGAAAAAGCGAGTTCACCGAAGGGTGACTTCGCTTCTTCGGTCACTTTTCAGGTCCAAACACTTCGGTTCCCGAAGTTTTTTCGGTGATGCACAAGGGTGCTACGACATACCTCGAGTCAAGCAAGCTTGATTTTATCAGCTCCACTCAGTTTCGGTGACCTAAATTTTGGTCCCAAAACGTTGCTTCTCTGCCTGTCAGGGCTTATCTGTCTACACCTTTCCATGGGATGGGATGTCCGTTCTCCTAAAAATGGTAAAATGTCCATCGCGTCCGCACGTTATCCAAGCCCGTGCTTCGCCCGGGCAGCAAAAAAAAAAAAAAGAGGTGAGCTTTTGTCCGGGTTTGCGGAAAAACGAGTGAGCTTTTGTCCGGTGAGCTTTTGTCCGGTGAGCTTCTGTCCGGTGAGCTTTTGTCCGGTGAGCTTTTGTCCGGTTACCTGCGCTCATCGTGCGGTGTGAATAAATTTGGGCAAGATTTCGTACCTGCCCACAGATGCATGAATTGAGACCATTTTTTACGTAGTGAACACAGTTCTTTTTCTTATTTTGTGTGTCTAGTCGCGGACGTTCGATGCACCCAGTGCGAATCTCGACGGCCTCCGGAGCGATATCGGCGATATGACGAGAACGTAACTGGACACGTTTGTCGCTACGCGAACGCCCGATTGCCTCCAGCCAAATAGCATTCCTTTCGGGGAGAAATGGCTGCTGGAAGGCTCGCTGTCGGGATCACTCATCTGACATCTCCGAAAAGTCGGCATTTGCACGCGCAAACAAGCAAAAAAAAAAAAAAAGAAACACGCTAAGCGAGCAAAGAGGAAAACGAAAGAACCACGCCACCGCGCTATGAAAGCCAAAACCCCGCGTCGCTTCCTATCACTAACACTGGCGACAGCTGCTAAACACACACTACTTCACTTCAAGAAGTCTCACTCAAGCACCTGAATCAGCACGAAACAGTGGTCACTTCGGCGAAACGATTAGTCGAGGTAGGCGAGGCGGGCGGGAGCTGAGACTTTGGCGGCCATGAAAGAATGGCGAAGCTTTTGCTTGTTATGGTATGAATCCAAACGGAAGGGCCCGTTTTGTAAACCTTTTGTAAAGAATAGTAACTTTCATCACATCGGTTATTCTTTAAACGTAAAAATATGCCGCTCAAAAGGAAATTGCAACATATAACAAAGGTTTAACAACCAAGATCTAAGCTGCCAATCAAACTCTTAGCCAATGAGAAGTATAGCAGACGATTGGGATTGTGACGTCACGTAATCACAACTTCGTGGTGCGCGATTTAAAACGGACGAAATAGCCGCAAACTAAAATCAGTCTCACGCAATAAATATTGCTGTAAAAAAATTTTTTTGGCGGAAAAATTGTTTTATGACATGCTTGTCCCAATTAGGCTGTTTAAAAAAAAAACTTTTTTTTCTTTGCAGTTACCCTTTAAACGCAGACTTGTGCCTATCTCAAATACTCTACTCAAGATACTGTATCTTAAATGTTTTTTGGAGTATCTTGGTATCTTGCAAATACCTTTGATGGAGAGTATTTAATACTCTATATTAATTGGCAATTCCGAGTATCTTGTACTCATTACCTTAAATACATTTTTGACATTCCGCCATTTTCCAAGTTTTTCGCTATGAAGTGGCGTGGGCGGGGCACGAGCAAACGTGAACATTCTCTCGAGCAACCGAATCCTGTTGCTAGCTCCGATTAGCTACGGTGACTTTAACTGAGCTCGTGAAAATATTGCTTTTTTGCCGACTGTGACTCATATTTCAGCCTAAAGTTCGTACAATGAAGGTTCTCCCCTCGCCTTCCCGAAGGCGCTTTTTGTTTCTATAGAGTTTCCCCCGAAAAAATCCTCAAACAAAAGGTGTGGTTTTACGGAAGTAAAGATGCCACCCTGAGGCGAAACGCAGACCGGGAAACGACCTACGAGAACAATGCAGACTTGAGTGTCAAGAAAATAACAAATAGAAGAAAATGAGAAGTGGACACACAAAAAAGTAGACATTTTTGTTTTGCTTTTTGTAATTTGACCCCGCTAAGAAAAACGTCGAGGTTTTTTTTTTTTTCTTTGTGTTGTCAGTCCGGCACTTATTGCTCTCGGGAACACTGTCTGCAAGCGAACATTGATAAGCAGAGAACAGCACAGGAAACGGACTAGGAGCTGGATGACCTCTCAAAATGCCAACAAAGTGTCCCCCAACGTTGAGTATTTTTCTGAACGCAACCTACTTCAAGAAGGTGCGACCACCGCCGTGGCTATTATTTGGGTTCTCTTTGTTATCCATTCGCTCATATCCGTGTCCGAAGTTTGTTTATAGTGAACTCCCCGTATAGGGAATAGACCCTTTTCATGTTTACAAACATGAACTGCCTTCTGCGTCCCGAGCAACTTCCGGTCGCTCCGTCTTTGAAAGTATGTCGAGCTTGCCTATGTCGCCAGTGCTAGAAAGCATAAACGCTACACGCACATCAAAGTTGGAGATTTAACGAGGGACCTCGGCTGGTCAATTTAACGTCTTGGAGGAGGCAAGTTGGTTTACAAGAGTATTCGAAAATAGTTATCATATCTGGGGGTTCTGCGTTCTTTTGGCGTTCACCTGGAGAATTGGTGGTTAAACGTTTCATCAACATTTCAAACAGCGGTGTTAGGGTGGGCTTTGTTCATACTTTTTATGAACCGGAAGTTCTCTGGGACGTCAAAGACTAGAACAACTCCTGGTGGCGTTTGCCATGAAAAGGGTCTATATGAATTGTAGTTAAACGATGCGTCTAAGGTGCGCCATTGAATGTGATATTCAGCGATGTCACTATTGGCGAAGCGCTCTGACCCGTTTGTCACCCCCACACCTTGTTGTTTACACAACACAAGGCCTGTGCACAAGCCCACAGGCCTTGTGAGCATGTTCGTGTCATCTTTTTAATAGAGAGCGGGACACAGCGTAGTGAAAGACTACCAACAATTAGTGAACTGACGTTAAGTGCCGGATCTCCCCCGAAAGCAGTCGTCAGAGGATGCGAACTTGACCCACTTGGGCGTTTGTGCTGAGCTGGGCACCGTGCACGCTGCATTGTTCATGCAGGCCGGAGTGGTAACAGAAGAGCCCCTCCTTCCCCTCACCGGAGAACACGAACTCTAGCCGAACGCTGACGCCGCGTTCGGTTAAGTCAGCCGAGCGCTGAGCCAATGTATTTGTTGTCCCCATCCATCTAGTTCTAAAGTTAACCGCTTGGGGCGCCGCGGTCTGATATCCTCCCCAATAGCTAAAGCGACCTCTTTCTTGTTGTCCCAAAAATGTTTTGTAACATCTATCAGTGATATCGCCACGCGCGTTGCCCAGCGAGCGCTTGGCCGAATGGTTACCGCGCTTGGCTCTCGCGCGGAGGCTCCGGGTTCGATACCAGAAAGCGGACTTCTCTTTTATTTATTCTTTCAACTTGACATTCTGGTAAGTTCGAGAATTTTGTCGTCTGATCGAGTTACGAATGTTCTACGCGCCGAACTTTCTACGCCGAATGTTCCAGAAACCCACGCGGGTACAATACACCTTTTTCGTTTAGCCTCACACCCAGCCACGTTGTCCCCATATCCGGTATGCGTTCCGAAAAAAAGCAAGAGATTACAACCCCGAACAAAGTGTAGAAGGGTCAAAACAACAACGACTGACGGTTGCAATTAAAATGTTAACACGTTCTACTGACGAGGCGAGAAGAAAGCGAGAGAGAGAGAGAGATAAGTTCGTTATTATGGAGATGTTGGTATTCTTTAAATGACACCGGCTACTCCATAACGAGAAAGAGAGAGAAAATATATATGAGTGAAATAAGAACACAAAAGGGAAATAATAAAGATAAAATACATAAAGTATAACCGTAAAAAAAACAAAAAACTTCACAATTAAGTTTAATTACAATTGCGAATAAAACGACCGTTTGGGAGTCGCGCACCGATTTGCTAAATTACATACATAGTCATTCCCGTTGAAATTGACGCACGTTCGCACTTAATAATCATACACCATTCTAGTGTCCTTTAGAAAGTCACGAATGATATTCATTGCTCTGTCTTGTTTTTTACGCGTCGGCCAGGGCCCCAACAACTTGGTCAGAGACAGGGGTCTATCATCTAATATTTGAGGGCGAATCTCCATCCGGCGCATTTCATGTCCAAAGCGTTCCCAGTCAAGGAGGATATGTTGTACATCCTGATATGGTTCTCCACAGTCACATCTTGGCGAATCACGGCGTTTAATTCGAAATAAAAAGCTGTTAGTAAAGGCCACTTCGGGAAACGGAACAAATGGTCCCGGAACAAATGGTCCCGGAACAAATGGTCCCGGAACAAATGGTCCTGGAACTAATGGTCCCGGAACAAATGGTCCCGGAACTAATGGTCCCAACTTCAAGGTAGGAAAAAATGGTCCCACAAAAAGGTCGCCCCTGTAAAAGCCTCAGAACGGAGCCCGTACATATTGTTGCACTAGGACCTTCTAAAGTCCGATAACGGACAAGGGGGGGGGGGGGGGGGTAAAGGGGGGGAAGGGGGGGGGGTGCGGGGGCGCTTTCTCATTTCGTTGGTGAGATAAGCGACAACACAGGCAGTCACGATTGACCGCATGATTCAGCTTCAGTTAACGAAGGACGCGTAAAAGTGCCCCATTTTCTTCCGCTCGCCCATTTTCAAACGGTAAGTAATTTACTGTGCTCTTTCAGACCGTGTCAATATATGTATAAATGTTAATAAGCGTCTCATTCGAAAGAATTCGTAAATATTGATCAGTTTTATACTTTTAGCTGTAGAATCTCTCCGCCAGTACAGCCAGGGCGTGAAAACCATGGATGCCTTCCTTCGAGGTGTGAGCCGAAACATTCGGTTCTGACCTCTTCGGACGTAAGATGTTTGTATGTTTATCTATATGGCATCAATAAAATGTTTGAGTTCTGAACAACTCCCCGTGAAATATATTTCAACCTAGGTGGTATATTTACTGATTTGTTTCGAAAGACAAGAAGGAGCACCACTCGTGCACACGCACCCAATCCACCTAAAAAGGCCGCGAGCTCCGCTCCTAATGTGGGCCGTAACCAAAAGACACGCGGAGATGAATGTAATTGAAGTCGCATAGCACCAATGACATGAGTAGAAGTGCTCAGTTTGCCTATCGAAACAAGGCATAAAAAACATCCTTAGCAAAATTCTCATTATATGGTAATAGCAGTGACCCCTTGCAGTATACGATCGCTAAATACAATAAAATGACACTGACTCTTCTATTGTTAGACAGTATTCCGGCAATTTTAAATAAAAGAATTATAGAAACCTTGTCAACTTTCTTTGAGGTAACCGGTCTCAAATTATGGGACCAAGTTCCTCATTCCACCAGCAAACAAGTACGTAGAGAGCATAAAGAAATAAAGTGCATTGAGTGTGTTATATTTTCGAAGTGATCTTATGACGGGACCATTTTTTCCTACCTGAACTTGGGACATTAGTTCCGGGACCATTAGTTCCGGGGCCATTTATTCCGGGACCATTTTGTTCCGGGACCATTAGTCCGGGACCATTTGTTCCTACACCCGGCCACTTCAAGTCTGAGTCGATGGATTAATGCGTCGTATTTCCTTTTCATCCCGGTGTGCGGCGGAAGCTCAAATTTGGGTCAATTTATGGTAGGAGAGTCTCTGTTGAAGTGTCCTTTAGCCAGCACTGCCGACAACGTAGATGGCGTAAGTGACGAAGGATGAATTTGCATCTCTAGAGGTAAAGGATGTCGCTTCCATTGCGTCACCATCGTGAGCTTGAGCTGCCAGGTGATCAGCCTCTTCGTTTCCGGCGATTTGGCAGTGGCTCGGTATCCATTGTAGTCTGACGTTATGTCCGTGGAGTCGAGCTTGCGCTGAAGTGAGTTGCACCCGATATAGAATGGTCGACTGGGATGTACGAAGGTGCATGCCCTGTAATAACTCTAGGGATGATTTTGAGTCCGTTAGAATAACCCAGTTTGATGGTGAAACGAATGTTTCAATGAATGATGATGCTGAAAGTATTGCATGTAGCTCCGCTGACGTCGAGCATGTATGATGTGACAATCGAAAACATTTAAATGTGTCTAACATCGGGATTGAGTAAGCAGATGTTGACCCCCTGTTAGATGTTGACCCGTCTGTGTAAATATGAATGTCGTCTTTGTAGCGTGCCTCTAAATGGGAGAGGGACATTGTCCTCTCCACCATGGAGGCCACCGAAGATTTTGATTCAAGACCAGGAATTTCGGTCTGTATCTCCAGTGGCGGAATTGTCCACTGAGGGTTGATTAGACTTGGAAGCCAATGTGCTTGATGGGGTGCAGCGACGGGTAGTGCGACGAGGAGACGGTGAAAGTTAGACTCCGTTCGTCGAAGTATCTTTTGGCACAAGGGTCGGGCATGTGAGTGTGAAGCCAATCGAAGATAGTGGGCATGTTTCTTGTTCCCGGAGAACAGGTACTGGAGGTTCCTTGGCCTCAGCAATGACGAGGTCACTAGATGTTGCGCGGGGGAGTCCAAGGCACACGCGCAAACTTCGCGCAATCATGAATGTCAAGCGTTTCTCCAGTGCTGGTAAAAGGCCATGTAAAATAGGAATGGAATATGCGATGGTCTGGCGTACTAGAGCTGTATGCAATAGCAGTAGTCCATCAGTCGAGCCTCCCCATCTGGCACCTGCCACATATCTAAAAACGTTAATGACTCCGTTAATTTTTCCCTCAAGCATGTTAATATGTCTTGACCACGTGAGGGAGCAGTCCAGCGTAACTCCAAGAAAACGATGCCACTTCACCTTTTCAATCTGTTGTCCTTGAAGGGCCAATTTAAAATTCTTAAGGTGCTTTCTAGTAAATGGAAGAAATGCAGATTTTTGAACTGAAATGTCCATGCCCCTTTCACGAAGATAACTGTATGTGTCATTAAGACCATGCTGCAATTGTTCTTGTAGTTTGGTCTCAGAAGACCCAGATACCCATATACAAATATCATCAGCGTAGATGGACACATTCAGAGGTGAAGGAAGTTTACTTGGTAGTTCAGCCATGACTACATTGAATAAAGTGGGGCTTAACACGCTGCCTTGTGGCACACCATGGTGGAGTTCGTGTTGTTTTGCTATTTCCCTCACTCGTGCTTACAAATATCTTCCTGTGCATGAGAAAGTTGCGTATACAGCGGATCATACGGGCCTCGTATCTTAAGCCGTAGAAGTCCACGGAGAACATGTTCGTGACTCACGGTGTCAAAAGCGCGATGCACGTCTAGAAATACAGCGATCGTGATATTTCCGGATGCCCGTTCATGTTCAATAGTTGTTACAAGATCTAAGACTGAGTCTATAGTGCATCGTCGAGGTCGAAATCCGGTTAGTTGTTCCGGTAATACATCGGTTGTTTCCATCCACCATTGTAGACATGAATGTATCATTTTTTCGAAGATTTTTCCTACACAGCTTGTCAGACTGATTGGGCGAAACGATCCCAGTTCTTTCGGTGTTTTTCCCGACTTCAGTAATGGAATTATCTTCGCAAGTTTCCATGAAGCTGGGAAGGTTTCTCTGTTCCACATATCATTGTAAATATCAAGTAGGCTGCTCAGTGTTCCCGGCCCGAGATTTGTAAGTGCTTCATAACGAATGTGATCATGCCCAGGAGCTGTATGCTTACGAATTATTCTTAACGCCTCATTAAGTTCATGAATGGTGAAATTATAGTCGAGTTGCCAGTGTTGGGAATGAATTTCTTGAGCGACGTCTTTCAGTGCAGCTTCACGTGAGGCACAATATTCTGGCGATAACATTGCCACACCTGGTTGAGATAAAGAAACACAAAACTCATCAGCCACTATCACTTCGGATGTTCCTCGTGAAAGTGCCAGTGCCCGAAATGGACGTTGTTGCGTAACAGGGGACCTAAGCGAACGTAATATGTTCCATACCATCTTAACTTGGGTGAAAGGTGAAAATCTGGCACAAAGCTTTCTCCAATGAAGCTTAGCCAGCTTTTGCAGCTGTCGGCGCATTTGAGCATGGAGGTGTTGAGCCTCGCGATAGTCTTCAATTCTCCCAGATCTCCGATACCTTCTTTCAGCTTTGCGTCTTATAGCCCGCAGTCTTTCATATTCTCCATTCACACAACCACGGTCTTTTGGAACGGACACCTTACGTGTAGCCTTTTCAAAGTTTATGCTAATGATGTTTTCGAAGTCTTCGAGAGACCGAATCTCTTCCACCTCTTTGTTATTTAAAAAGCGGAACATTTTCCAGTTGGTAAAGTGTACCCGGTGCGGAACACGATTAGCAGACAATCCGGGGATGGTGTATCAGTATGGGAAAATGATCACTGCCACGCGTGTCCAAGTCTGTGCGCCAGTCAAACTCATGTGAATGATCGGAGGAACACAAGGTCAGGTCTAGGCAACTTGAATAGTTTACACCTTTCAAGTATGTTGGAGAGCCGTCATTCAGAATGCACATATCATACTGGTCTACAAGGCTTTCGATAAGGTTTCCTCGAGGATCGCAGTGGGATCCACCCCATAGGGTATGATGGGCGTTGAAATCTCCGCAAACAACGTAGGGACGTTCAAGTCTTCTGAATAATGCCTCGAACTTTTTTCTTGTCACAGTCTTCTGCGGTTCTATATATACGCCTACTACAGTAAGTGAGGTCGTGCCATAACTGACTTTGCAGACGACATACTCCAATGCACTTGAATCTGAAGTAAATAACAGAATCGAGCCACATTCTTTACGCACCCCGACTAAGCATCGACTTGTCCCTTTTGGCCTTTTTGATTGGTACATAACATAGTTAGCAAGTCGAAACTTATTATTTACACGCGCCTCTGATATTACCAGAATGGGGAAAGAGTACTGTGCAACAAATTGTCGAAAGTCCCCTGATTTTCCTTGCAAGCTGTTAGCATTCCACTGAAGGATATATGTGCGCTTATACACCTCAGCCATAGAGGTATCCACTCACCAATGGGCATGTTGACCTGATGAGTGGTTCCATGGCCAGTATTGCGCTAACTTCCGGAAGGTCGCTAGAACCGGGCATCGTTCTGATTATTGCTCTAAGCGCAGCAAAAAGCATGGGAACAATAACTTGTCCAAGGTCTTTTTGTTGTTCCTAAGGTATTCTACCTGGAATTGCAGCAGCTGGTGGGTTGCGTTCGTTGCTCTTTCTTGTACGAGGTGCTGCTACCGGCGGCCGTGTCGTAGGAACCAAGGTATTTCTTGACGGAGGAATGTCTTGCTGTAACATTGCGTTTGATCTTCTCCTATCTTCTTTTGGTGCCGTTTGTGCGACGTCACAATACGTTATCTTCGTTGATTTCTTTGGATTTGCCGGTGGCGGTGGCCTTGAAAAACGTACAATGTCTGGATTCGGGTTCGGTTTCTTTGCTCGGTAATCTCTACCGTTCACGAGTTCCTTCTTGTGTATGTTTGTCATGGGCATTGGCATCCAGCAAACGTTGAGGGATGTGGACCTTCACAGTTGGCACACTTTGGGTCTTGCGAAGATGCACACTCCTTGTGGTTGTGCGGCCCAGCGCACACTTTACAACGTTGTGGACCACGGCAGAATTTGGAAATGTGCCCATATCTTTGACAGTGAAAGCATAGGACGGGTCGGCCGAAGTATTCCTCTACGGGGTGAGATGTGAAACCCATTAAAATGCGCTGTGGCATTGGGCGATCCGGACGGAAACGAAGAATGACACTCTCAGTCTTGCGATCTTCGACTTTGTCGCCATCCTGTCGTCTGTAAGCAATCTGGCGCTGAACATAGATGACGCCGACATCTTTTAAATATTCGAGTAGCTCACCGTCCGAGTATTCAAGAGGAACTCCTTTGATTTTCCCGAGGTTCCGTGAGTACGACTCGGGGACACTCGTGGTCACCTCGATGGTACAAAGCGATGTAACAGCAAGAAGCCTGTTTGCCGCTAGGAGAGATTCAACGCTAACAGCAAGGCTGCATCCTTGTTGATGCGGTGCGAAAGGAGTTTCTCTTTGGCTATGCCAATCACTTCGTTGGCAACAACATTGGGATTGATGCGCCAGAAAGATTTTTCACTATTGACTGTTTTGAAGACTTCTGGTATCCCTGCAGGGCGGTTTTTCTTGTATCGGACTTCAGTGAAAGGGTTCTCGTAATCGTCCAGGCCGACGTCTTGCATGTGATTCTGACTGCCTCCCTCCGATGGGGCGACAGTGCCATGAACGGTGTAGGTAGAGGTTCGGTCGTCGTCGGATAGTGGATCTTTATCAAAGTCCGGGCATCGTCGCTTGGTTGGGATTTTCATGGTGCTGGTAGCGATGACAACTGGTGGCATGGCTACTGCGTTCTGAGTTGGCTGCTGAGCACTTGCATGTGATGGTCCGGGTGTCCCGCCCTCGGAGATCCCTGTTGCCAGCGATGGAGCTTGTTCAGACATCATTGAGGTCCACGGCCCGGGGCTACTGGTGAAGTACCACCCTGGGCCGGGACCGGGAACTTGCTGCTTGATGCCGAAAATTAAATTTCACGGCGTATCACCCGTAAAATAAAAAACAGATGCCGTTTTCGAGGGAGCAGATGCAAAAGGCCTCCAATCTCTCTAAATTTCGTCGTCTTGTTTTTCAGAAAAAAGCGATGTTTTCACGCATACTGGAAGTTCCAGAATTGAAGATGGCGGCGCCCACGTAGAAAGGGTGTATAGGTCCTCCGTGTGGCGGTCCGGAGTTAGTCTCGCCCCAGCGGACGATCCTGCTCTTTCGCCGACATCGACGCCTGCGACGCTAGCATTTCTCTATTTTGTTTTGGGAACAAGTTTGCCCCGTTAAACGTTTAGTTTCTTCAGTTATTCGCCGCCTCATCATATATCGTTCGTGACAAGGTTTTGCTCTTTATATTTGGACTGCATAAAATAGCCCTAGGATACTTTTTTTTCTTCCGTTTTGTGTTGAGTGCTAATAAACCATTCTGGTAACACAGATTTGCGTAGCTGCATAATTGTCGTTGACAATGACGTCGATACAAATTAAGCAATGCGGAAGTATCTTCAAAAGTAACTGAAATACATTTCTAAGTACTTGTACTCTACTCAAGATACTTTACAGTGAAAGTTACTTGAGTAGTATTTTAATACTTTATGAAGCAGGTATTTAGTAACTTAACTTAAATACTTTTATCGAGTATTTGGTCCAACACTGCCTTAAAGTGATAAACCGGAAGTTCGTAAGTGGCACCCCCCGGTTGCCGCCATGTTGTACGCAAAAGTGACCACTCGTCACGTGACCTCACAAGAGCCGTGACGTCATCGGTAAGATGGCAGCGCCCAGGGCTGGCGGATGCGAGTTCGTTCGGTGCGCGGTAGCCATGATATGCAGCTGCTTTCCAACGACTTCGGGCTTCTTCGTGCTCGCTGACGCAGGTATATTGTGAAAATATGAAGGAATGAGACTTTATACTCTTTTTACGCAAGATCGCTCTGGATCATCTCGATAGTAACGCCTGTGAGACAGCATCAACCGTATCGCCGTACCGGTGCTCGGATTCCCGGATGTGTTCGAGGATCGATCAAGTGCTTTTAGTATGAAATTTTCACATTATCTTAGATTTATTTCCACGTTGGAATGTCTGAGAATTGACGCAAAAGGTATACGTCGCGTTAGGGCCTAGGGGAAGTTGTTTCAGCCCTAGGTAACTGCATAATCACAGCAACTTTTAGCGAGGAAGCTCCTGCGGTCTTTACGTTTTGTACTTATTAACAATTTTACGATAATACTTCTGGCATAAAATATTTACATTTTTCTAGCTTCGCTTGAACGTTGGAATGTCTGAGAATCGAAGCAAAAGGTATACGTCGCGTTAGGGCCTAGGGGAAGTTGTTTCAGCCCTAGGTAACTGCATAATCACAGCAACTTTTAGCGAGGAAGCTCCTGCGGTCTTTACGTTTTGTACTTATTAACAATTTTACGATAATACTTCTGGCATAAAATATTTACATTTTTCTAGCTTCGCTTGAACGTTGGAATGTCTGAGAATCGAAGCAAAAGGTATACGTCGCGTTAGGGCCTAGGGGAAGTTGTTTCAGCCCTAGGTAACTGCATAATCACAGCAACTTTTAGCGAGGAAGCTCCTGCGGTCTTTACGTTTTGTACTTATTAACAATTTTACGATAATACTTCTGGCATAAAATATTTACATTTTTCTAGCTTCGCTTGAACGTTGGAATGTCTGAGAATCGAAGCAAAAGGTATACGTCGCGTTAGGGCCTAGGGGAAGTTGTTTCAGCCCTAGGTAACTGCATAATCACAGCAACTTTTAGCGAGGAAGCTCCTGCGGTCTTTACGTTTTGTACTTATTAACAATTTTACGATAATACTTCTGGCATAAAATATTTACATTTTTCTAGCTTCGCTTGAACGTTGGAATGTCTGAGAATCGAAGCAAAAGGTATACGTCGCGTTAGGGCCTAGGGGAAGTTGTTTCAGCCCTAGGTAACTGCATAATCACAGCAACTTTTAGCGAGGAAGCTCCTGCGGTCTTTACGTTTTGTACTTATTAACAATTTTACGATAATACTTCTGACATAAAATATTTACATTTTTCTAGCTTCGCTTGAACGTTGGAATGTCTGAGAATCGAAGCAAAAGGTATACGTCGCGTTAGGGCCTAGGGGAAGTTGTTTCAGCCCTAGGTAACTGCATAATCACAGCAACTTTTAGCGAGGAAGCTCCTGCGGTCTTTACGTTTTGTACTTATTAACAATTTTACGATAATACTTCTGGCATAAAATATTTACATTTTTCTAGCTTCGCTTGAACGTTGGAATGTCTGAGAATCGAAGCAAAAGGTATACGTCGCGTTAGGGCCTAGGGGAAGTTGTTTCAGCCCTAGGTAACTGCATAATCACAGCAACTTTTAGCGAGGAAGCTCCTGCGGTCTTTACGTTTTGTACTTATTAACAATTTTACGATAATACTTCTGGCATAAAATATTTACATTTTTCTAGCTTCGCTTGAACGTTGGAATGTCTGAGAATCGAAGCAAAAGGTATACGTCGCGTTAGGGCCTAGGGGAAGTTGTTTCAGCCCTAGGTAACTGCATAATCACAGCAACTTTTAGCGAGGAAGCTCCTGCGGTCTTTACGTTTTGTACTTATTAACAATTTTACGATAATACTTCTGGCATAAAATATTTACATTTTTCTAGCTTCGCTTGAACGTTGGAATGTCTGAGAATCGAAGCAAAAGGTATACGTCGCGTTAGGGCCTAGGGGAAGTTGTTTCAGCCCTAGGTAACTGCATAATCACAGCAACTTTTAGCGAGGAAGCTCCTGCGGTCTTTACGTTTTGTACTTATTAACAATTTTACGATAATACTTCTGGCATAAAATATTTACATTTTTCTAGCTTCGCTTGAACGTTGGAATGTCTGAGAATCGAAGCAAAAGGTATACGTCGCGTTAGGGCCTAGGGGAAGTTGTTTCAGCCCTAGGTAACTGCATAATCACAGCAACTTTTAGCGAGGAAGCTCCTGCGGTCTTTACGTTTTGTACTTATTAACAATTTTACGATAATACTTCTGGCATAAAATATTTACATTTTTCTAGCTTCGCTTGAACGTTGGAATGTCTGAGAATCGAAGCAAAAGGTATACGTCGCGTTAGGGCCTAGGGGAAGTTGTTTCAGCCCTAGGTAACTGCATAATCACAGCAACTTTTAGCGAGGAAGCTCCTGCGGTCTTT
>JABSTQ010004870.1:0-33040 GCA_013358835.2 Ixodes persulcatus | reverse complement strand
AAATGAAACAGTTTAGCGATTGGAGCAAAGCGGTTGGCCAATTGGACGCGAGTTTGGTTGATAGCCCGTCGGCCCGGTCGGCCATTAGGCCTCGCTGCAACCATCGTAGCTTTGGAATCGGGTTGCCATCATCGATGAATTTACCGGGCTTATCGGATTTTGAGCGCCGAATTCTTAAAAAGGAGTGCGGAGCTGGGCGTCGCGCCGTACGAGGACACACCACGCAAGCGCCGCGACGCGTCTCTGCCTCAGACCGCTTCGACAGCCGCGGAAGCCTCGTCGGCCTTGTCTCCCGCAACTCCGCCACCGGAGCCACCTCGGCGAGTAGGAGCGTAGGAGGTACTCCGCCGCTGGGAGGCGCGCATGAGCGACGAGGCGTTTAACGAGGCGTTGTTTTCGCCCTTTTTGAACTTTAATTTGCAACTTTATTAGCTCTATAAAAACGACTTTTTAGAGAAATAATGACGGTTAACGTGTGATATACTTTATTCCGCTTCAAAATTTCTGGGACGGCTCTCGCCAATCACGAAACCCAGTGAATGTGACGTATAGTGAAAGGGAGCGCTGTTATGCGCGCGCATTCGGCACCTCGCGGTGCCACCGTCGGAGGAGGTGTTTCCGAGTTGTCAAATTAAAATATGATGCGCTAATATTTTTAAACTCTTTCGTTGTCCACTGGGTTTCCGGGACCACTAGCGTGGAGAAACCGCAAAAAAAAGTAGACGCTCAAATACTGTTGGAGGGCCCCTTTAAAGCGAGCGACAGACCCTGAACTACGGCAACGAGAAGCGGCGTCCATTCGTTGTGTGGTAACCAACGTAAGTTAACAACGTAATAACACGCAAGTTAACAACGTTACTAACAACGTTACTAACACCGTTAATAACACCGTTAATTACGATCCGCGATGCTCCGCATCACCCCATGGTTCCCCTCGGGAAGATGGTGTAATTTTTTTATTATTTAGGACAATTAGTATGCTTTAAAAAAATTACAATCATAGAAAGTGATTTTAATTAGAACGAGAAAAACACTAATTAAAGAATCGTTGCTTAAATAGCTGCCCTCTTCTTTGAAATCGATATCATGCGTACAGAGTCGAGCTTCAAAATAGTCCCATGATTTAAACATATTTTAAACAAATCTGAATATGAATACGAAAAAATCACGCTTCTAGTGAACCAGCTGATTTCCTCTAGCATACATTTAAAAAAAATTAGGTCAGATGCCAGAACGCTGTCTGAGAAAACCAAGAACGCGTTAAGGGAATTCTTAGAAATTTTACCATAATCGAGTTGTGTTTACAAGAAAACGGCTGGCGTTGCACTTCTAATATTTTGTATTCTGAGTTCCTATGTTTACCAGAAGCATGCCCTTAAATGTCGTTGCTGCGTTATGATGTAAAACTGAGTTACGAGACTTCAAAATCACATAAAAAAGGCTCTTTTTGAATAAATATTAAAACTTGTGAGCGTGCTAATTAACAAAAACACGTAGGCACGGAACTAGACGAGTCCTTCTTCTATTCAATAGAAAAATAAGAACGCGTGTTGGATGCATTGCAAGTCTAGAATCTTGGAATGCATAGAGGTATGTCTTTGAAAATATCAAAACTTGCACTTTTTGTTTTCTTATTGTGCGTTAAGTTTTGAAAAATGCGTATCATATTTTGCACATAAAGAGTGATGATGAATTGAAGATTTATTTGCAAAAAGAACGAAATACGTAACACGCGCACAGACGCGACATTTGTACAGCAAACAGGAGCATTAGCAGAGCTGCCACCGGTATTATAGTTGGGGCCGTGGGACCGCCGCCTTAAAGGGGCCCACCACCAATTTTTTGACTGGTTTGAAGTTTGCGCTGAAACGGAGCTCCATGAAAGCAGGAACACCGAGGGAAAAAAATATTACAGAAATTCGCAATATTTTGTGAGTTATTAGCAAATTAAATATTGCAGAAAACAACTTTAAATAAGCAAAACATTGCGCTTCATGACGTAAAATGAAACAGTTTAGCGATTGGAGCAAAGCGGTTGGCCAATTGGACGCGAGTTTGGTTGATAGCCCGTCGGCCCGGTCGGCCATTAGGCCTCGCTGCAACCATCGTAGCTTTGGAATCGGGTTGCCATCATCGATGAATTTACCGGGCTTATCGGATTTTGAGCGCCGAATTCTTGAAAATTAGTGCGGAGCTGGGCGTCGCACCGTACGAGGACACCCCACGCAAGCGCCGCGTCTCTGCCTCAGTCCGCTTCGACAGCCGCGGAAGGCTCGTCTCCCGCAACTCCGCCACCGGAGCCGACTCGGCTGCCTCGACGAGTAGGAGGTACTCCGCCGCTGAGAGGCGCGCATGAGCGACGAGGCGTTGTTTGCGCCCTTTTTGAACTTTAATTTGCAACTTTATTAGCTCTATAAAAACGACTTTTTAGAGAAATAATGACGGTCAACGTGTGATATACTTTATTCCGCTTCAAAATTTCTGGGACGGCTCTCGCCAATCACGAAACCCAGTGAATGTGACGTATAGTGAAAGGGAGCGCCGTTATGCGCGCGCATTCGGCACCTCGCGGCGCCACCGTCGGAGGAGGTGTTTCCGAGTTGTCAAATTAAAATATGATGCGCTAATATTTTTAAACTCTTTCGTTGTCCACTGGGTTTCCGGGACCACTAGCGTGGAGAAACCGCAAAAAAAAAGTAGACGCTCAAATACTGTTGGAGGGCCCCTTTAAAGCAACATGTCGGAGCAAGCCAGAATCGCGAGCACATAAAGAGCTCGCGTTACCAGCGTTTTACTATCCCGGCGCGTAGTGAAGGCGCGGAAGCAAGTAGGCGACCTGGACAAAGGCGGCTGCTTGCTCTGTTGAACCAAAGAAACATTCGGTTGATATGACTTAACCTGAGACAGGGAAGAAACAAGATACGTAAAAGGGACGGTCAACGCACAGCGTATCCAAAAAACAGCTGTGTGTTCGGAGACGTGCCTTTCTTTTCCTTCCCTGTCTCAGGTCAAGGTATGTCGACTTTTCACGAGCTCGCCTGCGCGCTCACCTTTTTTGAGACCTACAGTGTAGTCATAACTTGCAACAGCAACTAGTTCCATCTTGTCTAGAATACCTCAGTAGCAAACTTCGCCACATCTTTTTTCTATATATATTACTGTCTAGCTGCATTTAATCTTGTCCCCAATATGGCAGGCCTTCGCGTACATTATTACATATGTTACGAAATACAACCTAGAGGTAGTGTGCTGCAAAACGTGTTCAAATAAGAGATCAATGTTTGACATAACAATGTCCAAGTGTTTACGTTGGGCTATGCTAGACAGCGTTCATTTTCAATTTCGAGAATGAAATATTGCAACACATGTTTTCATATCATTTTACTTTTTCAAGTTACGGTTTTGTATTTTAAAAATAAAGCGCTTTCAAAAATAAATTAGCTGTGCAACAAACCCTGATACCCTACGTAAAAAAGGACATATACACCGAAAGGTCTCATACACAGCTGAAATTTTTATTTTCCAACAAGTGCTTAAATAGGCAGTTTGACAAAAAGTAAGGGAGAGAGAGAAACCTGGAATATCTTGAGATGTCCTAACTGACACAAATCCCAATACTAACATTAGGAGGCACACCTGAGTGATGTACAGTCATAATACAGAAGGTAATAACGGGATGTTTAAAACCACCGGGGAAATGAAACAATACCCAAAATGGCAATATCTCTGGTTTAATCAACACAAAGAAATAGGTCTTTACAGGTCTACAGATGGTCTAAAGTATTTCTCGGCTCTTTGCAAAGGAAATCCAGGTGACCTTTGTCGGTTTGGCAACCCGCAAGCCTTCTCTGTCATTATCCCACGCATTTCATGCCTTCTGCTTATAAAATGGATCGGATATCGATATCAGCGCCATGCACTCAACACATATCCGGGGGCAGTACCATCCGTCTCTAAACACAGCACATGAAACACCTGTGAACAGGTCCATCATGTTCCTGAACCTCACACTGGGATTTAAAGATATAAACATACGTTGGAGGTATGAACCAAGGTTGTGCAAAGGATTTCTTTTGTTTGCATCTGGACATTCCAAAACTATAAAACGCAGTGTTTCCTAGATTGCTTTTGTATCGGCCTTAAAGAAATATTGTCACCAGAATATTGGGCAAAGTATTGAAACGCAATTTTCCTGCCTGCGTGATTCTGGGTATCCGATTGATTTCCTGGTATGCTCATCTGAAAACATCAATCTGTAACACAAATCAGCTGACACAGATATAAAAGACAGAACACAAGAACTAAGCAAAACATTGTAGTACCCTAGATTCATGGAAACCCATAAATTAAAAGGAAGTAGCTGCAAGGCAGGGCAATAACGTTCCGTGCCCTGCTCCTAACAAGGCGTATTGTATGAAGAAAGGTATAAAATAATGAAGAAAGGTATAAATGAATGATATCCATACTAACCCTCGTAGAAACAATAGAAAAAGGCGGACAGAATAATAAAGTCTTGAAATTTATTGAACCACCATCGCCTTATATACATGTCCCAGAACTCCTTCACAATTCAAACGACCTCCTCGCCCACTACACAGTGTACCCTAACAAGTAAATTGCAACTTCGACCAGAAGAAAACGTGCAACATTTCTCACAAGACACAATCTGCCCTGCGTGACACAGGGGTTGTTTATCACATTCCCCTATCACGTGGCAAATGTCATATCGGTGAAACTGGCAGGTGCGTAAATGATAGGACAAGAGAGCATGCAGCATCTGTCAAGGGAACTACAACAGGTCATTGCCGCACCGGTAACGTAACTGCAGTGTTGTGTTCAGCAGCATCACTATTCCTGCAAGAAATAAAAGCCTGTATGCAAAAGCAGCATGCGTCAGCGTGCCTTCCATCAGACTCGACAAGGAGAGCAATAGTGTTTAGAATGTTTTACATTTCGCTGAAATGCGGGTCATTTCAAACTAAATTGTATATATACCTCTCAAAATAAAGAGCAAAAAGAAGCAGATAGCTGAGGCACATGAAGAAGAAGAAGTATTAAACTATAGTTGGTAGTCTTGGTAGTCCAGCGATATGTTTTTCTCTCAAGTTCAAGCTGGTCCTAGCCATGGTGGCTGTGTGATGAACTGTGCAAGGTGTTGGAGCTCAAGAGACTGCATGGCTTATGGACGGCCATGACTGTGGAGCAGGAAGCGAAGTGCGCACTTTTCGGCTTTCACGGGGAGGGCTTCACAGACGGCAAGGAAACAGACGGGCCCTTGGTGGTCAAGACCTCAGTCGTGGTGGCAAGCGGCTCCCCGTCGCCGGTGGCGTCCGTGCTGGGCATCACCGTGGCGAGGGTAGTAGGGGCTCCCCGACGGTGTCCTTTTGGGCGGGACCACTGTCGTGGCGACGGACTCCTTGATGCCGGCGGCGTCCCTCATGGGTGGGACTGCCATCCTGGCGTGTGCGGTGCTGCGCAGAAGCACGGCTGCAGCGGGTCCCGAACCGGGCGACAAGGCGTTGCCTCAAAGCCCTGTCCGAGAGGCCGACCGGAAGGTTGGCAGGAGCCAGCTTCTCGCCATCAGGCGCCGACCCCTCCGAGTTCGGCTCAGACTCCAACTCTGACCTTTCAGTGTCGGAACCTGACTCCGCTTTTGGCTCACTCAATACAAGGCAGGCGTTGTGGTTGCTATTGATGAATGGTAATGCAGAGTCCGGTGCCTTTGCAGACACCAGAATTTGTTTTTCAACAGCCCACTGTAGCGCTCCACAACGGACCTGACCGAGGAATATGCCTTACTAGACCGGCAGGGAGCAAAGGTGGTCACGTGGATCCCAGGGACAGGGGTGATGAACCAAGACTCCAAGCCGTAGCCGTAGTCGCCTCCACGTTTAGAGGACGGAACCTATTATAATCTGTTCTTTTTTTTTAAATTGACGGCAAGAAAGCAGCGAAAAGAGCCGATTGCGACCTTGTGTTTTCCTGGTACTATGCTCCTTCGGGCAGTATTTACAAAGGCGTGCCAGAGGTATAGACACAGAACCTGCACAGTTGTTAATGTTTACTACAGCACATTTTTTGTGGTACTGTGGTTTTCGAGTAGTACACAGCCACCATATGCAAGAGGAATGAACCGAGCATGCTCCCCGAGGAGGAGCATGCCGTCGTCTACCAGCCATCCTTGCTTGATGTTGCCGCAGAGCCAAGAGAAGCATTACACAAAGGAGTCGTGCACCGACCCAGGGCACCGTGGCTCCATGCTTCTTACCCAGCATTCGGCGTCACGCATCTGGAAGTGTGAGAGAGATGAACCTGAATGTTCCACTCATGGTTCACAAAATAGCGCCAGTTCCAGAACCTTCCAAGTTCTTTTGACACTATTAACATGATTGCAACACACCTTGATGGACGCAAGATATGATGACAAGAAACCACTTACTTCAAACAAAAATAATGTGGCGGGCGGAAGGATGCACGTTTTAAAAGTCACGACATACTACCTAGAGCACAGGCTCGTGCAGTAGGAGCACAGGGGCGGATTCAGAGGGGGTGGACCGGATGTCCTGACCCCCCTCTTGAATTCTGCATGTGTAAAAATTTAGGGCGTGGAAACGGGGGGGGGGGGGGGGGTGTCTTAAAACATATGATACGCTGACCAAAAACCTGACCCCCCCCTCCCCCCCCTCCCCTTAGAAATACCTGCGTCCGCCCCTGGCGAAAAACACAAGCCTACACCTCTCATTTATAAAATGGCATATCCACACGTATCGGCGTTACGCTGTGTTCTTTTTTACACACACATGGAACTGATTTTGAGCACGTAATACGAGCGTACTTACCACCATCACGTTCAGGGCGTAGAAATGCTTAGACGGGCCGACGATGGCGATCATCGTTTCGTTCATGCAACCGATGACGCCAAATATCCTACCGAGTGGCCTGAGGCCACCGTGCCTGAGGCCCGTCTTCACGTCGTACCTCTCGCTCGGCGTCTCGGGGAAGCGAAGCCAGCCGCGCCGGACCCGACATGACGCACGATAGCGACGGACACGGCGCGGACAGAGACGCCGACTGTCTTTAGTCCCACGCTACGTGCTCGTCGCTCGCCACCAAACTTTCGAAGCACTCCGTGGCGTAGAAACGAAGTGTACAACACTTGAAGCTCTACATTCGTGAACGTCCACGAGCTTCGTTTGGCAGTGCCTTCACCTCCGGTGCCTCGCCCCAACACTGTCTGGCGCTGCCGGCGCTGCGTCGCACGCTTGTAATCCTCCGGGAGCTCGAATGCAGCGCCGTGCTGCCGGTAAGTCTTCCCGGCGAAAACAGTAACTAAATTAGTTGAAAAGTGGCATAATCGCCCGATGACGACGCGGTTTGGAAAATATGACAACGTAAGACCTACTCAGGAGCTAGTGCCTTTTGCAACGTACTCGGTACAAAACGAAACGTCGAAATGTTGTCACGTCCGGTAGCCGACTCCGCCCAGTTTAGGCAACTCCGCCCACATTTTTGTAGGGAAATTGCATCACTCTTGCTTCCAACCAATCAGACGTAAAAACGTCACTTCCGTCTACTTTTAAAAGGAACATGTACAATGTCGAACCTAGCTATTCTGGACAACTTACTTTTCCCTCACTCGGACCCCGCCTTTCTCCAAGATCAGTCATTTCTTTTTTGTGAAGAACTCCTCCAGTGCGGTTTTCGTATTAACTCCGTAGAATCCCAGTATGCTCGCGTTCCCAGGATTACGTTTCTTGGTTTTTCGTTAGATGGCTCCTCGAGGACAATCTGGCACACGGCCCAACGGCGTCGTGATTTAGTTTCAACCATCAAGGTCCTTCCTCAGCCCCAGTAGCTGACAACCTAACAGGGCGTGGCTGGCCTTTGGACTTCTAAGAGCGCAGCTCTTAGGCGCCCGTTTCCTGGTTTCGCGGCGTCAGCGTCGTCGCCGGCGTAACCGCGCTAAAATTAGCTGGAAAATTGACGTCACATGACCTCAACCGCAATTCAATTCCCCGCTAAATTTATGGGGAAAATGACGTCACATGACTTGGTGTCGCGTCACCTATATGAGCAAATTCAGTTCGTCTCCTAGACTTAGCGGGAATATTGACGTCACGTAAACTGAACAGCAATTTAATTCCCCGCTAAATTTAGCGGGAAAATTGATGTCACGTGACCTCAACACCAATTCAGTTTCCCCGCTAAATTTAAAGGGGAAAATGACGTCACATGATTTGGTGTCGCGTCACCTATATGAACAAATTCAGTTTGTCCCCTAGACTTAGCGAGAAAATTAACGTCACGTAACCTCAACAGCAATTCTAAATTTTGCGGGTAAATGAATTGCTGTTAAGGTCACGTGGCGTAATTTTTTCAGTTAAATTTAGTGTGGAATTTGTGGGAGGTGTGGGTATGAAGAAGGAACGGAGGGTACAAAGGGGGAGGACTGGAGGGTATGCAGGAGGAGAAGGGGAGGGTACGGAGAAGGAGGAGAGGAAGGTACAAAGGAAAAGGAGGACAGGAGGAGGAGGAGGGGAAGCTACAAAGGAGGAGTAGGAGGAAGAGAGGAAGAAGAGGAGGAGGGGAGAGGAGAAGGATAGAAGGAGGAGGAGGAGAGAGAAGGAGGAGGAAAGGACGATTGGAGGAGGAGATGGTACATAGGAGAAGGAAGGACTTACCCACTGTACCCTACCCTGCCCTCCTCCTCCTCAAGAGCTGAGCTCTTAATTTCGCGTTACAGAGAGTTGTAAACGTCTTTCATTTTAGAGCACAGCTCTTAGGTGCCAGTTTTCTGGTCGAGGGGCGTCGGAGTCGCCGTCGGCGTCGGCGTAACCACGCGCGTTGCATTATGGAACGTCACAGTTTCTCCCCTAAATTTAGCGGAAACATTTTCCCGCTAAATTCGGAGAGATTTCTCCGCTAAATTTAGGGGGTTAAGTTTCCCGCTAAAGGTAGCAGGGACATTTTCTCGCTAAATTGAGCGGGGAACATTTTTCCGGTAAATTTAGCGGCAAAATGTTATCGCTAAATTTAGCGGGTTAAGTTTCCCCCTATATATAGTGGGGAAATTGACGTCACCTGACCTTAACACCAATTCAGTTTTCCTGCTAAATTTAGCAGGCAAAATGACGTCAGGACTTCGTGTCACGTCACCCATGAACAAATTCAACGGCAGGAGGAGAGTAGGAAGGGAGAAAGAGGAGAGGAGAGGAGCAGGGGGAGCAGACGCATACCCTCCCCTACGTACCTACCCCTTCTTTTCCTCGGGAGCTGTGCTCTAGTTTCGCATTACAGAGATTTGTTAACGTCTTTCGTTTTAGACCGCAGCTCTTGAAGGGGTAGTGCAACGATTTTAGTGTTGAAAGAATTGTCTATTTGTATTTTTTATATTGTTTATCCAAGCACAAATTCCCAAAAACGCGTCACCTTGCCCCGAAAAAACTGCTATTCCGGTGCATAATTGGAAAGAAGACAACAAAGTGTTTGCCGATCTACAGCCGCTTGTGGTGGTTCACGGAACTGATGTGTGAAGTACTCTGGGGGATATGCGGAAGTGAACAAAACCTGTCCCCCTCCGCTGCTACACTCGCCGTCACCCCCGTGGCGAACCGTCTTTTGTATCGATCGCTCGCCGCGACCTTCAACGATGCTAACCCTTTAAAAGTCGACAATCGCAGAGGAAGCGGCTGGGGTCTCTGAAGAGAGAATCCAGGGGGAAACCACGTGATCCCCCAAAGTACGTCACTCGAAAGGCGACTTGGAGAGTGGAGAAGCACTTTGACCTTTGATTTGTTTCATTTTTTACATAAAAACTAGCGCTCGCAAGAAAATAATGTTTTCTGTTCTTCGTGTCATGGGTGACACCGATTACTTTCCGCAGTTAATTAGCCAAAGTCTCCAAATCGCTGCACCGCCCCTTTGAGCGCCCGTTTCCGGCTTGAGCGGCGCCGCCGTTGCCGTCGCTGTCGGCGCCGGCGTGACTGCGCGCATCGCATTATGGGAATAATGCAACCAGGCGTGACCGCGCGTTGCATTAAATTTTCCCCTCCAAATTTAGCGTTAAATTTTCCGTTAGGTTAAGCGCGGAACGCTTTTCGCTAAATTTAGCAGGGAACTTTTCCCGCTTAAAGGGACGCTGACACCCCCCAATTTTTTTTTCCTTTTTTGTCAGGCGATTCATAATGGTGTCGGAATACTACCCAATTAATATTTTGCTACAGAGTCACGTATTTTTTAAATAAAGCCAAAAAACGCAACTGCTCGAAAGCGAAACCGAAACTCCCGCACCACACGGGGAAGTGGAGAGGATAGTGAGACTGGCGGAAGTCACGTGGCTACACCCGACCGTGCTGTTTTTTTGTTTTTGTTTTTTCTCCGCATGTAGCAGACGAAATGCGTTCGCTCGCCGTGCGATTCCTTTGCAGTTATGTTTGTCCCGCTCGCTGTTCTGTACTTAAAGATGAATTGTTTTGTAAATTTAAGTGTTGGCAATTAGTAGTGAGTGCTCGAGTGCCGTAGTGTGGTGAATTCCCGTGATCGGCTCCGAAAAGAATACTCCCAAGATGTTGCGTAAAGAGTCCCCTCACATGTCCTGCATCTGAAGGTGGCATTGTGCGGCAGAGTGCACAGGTTTCCGCAAGATCAACGGTTCGGGATCGATGACTGGCTGCAATTCCTTTAGAACAGTTACGCGAAGCTTGGAAAGCGGACGCTACCCGATTCATATGCTCCTTGCATTTTCTGGAAAATGACTACATTGAGTTCGCAGGTGTCAAAGATGAAATCCCACACCATTTAGTTCAGCGACGTATCGTCCACAACAATTGTTTTTTTTTTTTTTCAGTGATAATTGTTAAAAAAAAAAAAAGAACTGTAAACATCGTAAAATGCTTGACGAAAAAAAAAATGGTACGCCCACACCAAGGATCGAACCCGTGCTCGCTGCGTGTAAATCGGATGTCTTTCCTCTGAGCTACTGAAGGAACTCTCCTGTGCGTACTAATGGAGCCGGTAGACTGTATGTCGGTAGTTTGCTGCCGAACTCCCTTCATTACATGCATTCCCGGCTTGAAGTTGGGCAGCACCACGCAGAGGCCAAATTCGCACCTCGCAAAAAAAAAAAACAAGAAAAAAAAACGTACAACCGTACACGTTCGTATTCAACTCTAAGTACGCACTTCGTGCTTGACGTTTGAGCGAGCGATGTCTTCAGCAACGAGAAGGGACGACGGCTCGGCGACGTCTTCGTGCAATCGGCTTGCTGGTCGGGCGTGTCGTACGGGATGAATATCAGTTCTTTTGATCGGTCCAAAATTTCTCTTTCGAAGGAAGACAGAATTCGCCGGTACCGTGAACGACAGTTCTGAAGTAGAGGTCCAACGCCCATCGTCCGCTGCCATCCGCTAGTTCCATCCACTATGGTGAGTTCTAGTACACCATAGTTCCACGATACACGAACCGACGCCATGTTGAGAATTATGGAGTGAACGCACAAAATGCCTGTGTGTTGTCTGTGCTACCTTTTTGTTTTTCAATCAACGTGTCTCCAGCTTTTTGGAAGCCACAAAAAATGGGTTTCATGTTTTTTTTTCTATTTTGAATATTGACTGTGTGCCTTCAATGACCCACGACTTTGATTACATTTGGTGGTCGCTTCCAATCCTTAGAAAACGGCCCGACACCACGGAAAAGAGAGTGAGCGCGACTCAAACCGGCCAGTTCTTGATCGGCGGTTTTCGGGCGGAAAGAAACCGAATTTCGAGCCGCAAATTCTGTTCTGGGTAGTTGGGCTCTCATATGTCACGTACAACTAAAAACCTCGGCGATCATAAATACCCTGTCAGTGTCCCTTTAATATAGCCGAAACATTTTCCGCTAAATGTATCGACAAAATTTCCCGCTAAATTTAGGAAAACATTTCCCGCTAAATTTAGCGGAAAACGTTTCCCCGCTAAATTCTGCGTAAAAGTTTCCCTGCGAAAATTAGGGGGAAATTCCTGCTAACTTTAGCAGGACAATTTCCGACTAAATTTAGCGGAAACATTCCCCTGCAAAATTTAGCAGAAAACTTTTCCAGCAAAAATCAACGGAAAAATTTCGCTGCTAAATTTAGCAGAAAAAGTTTCCTGCTAACTTTAGCAGGAAGATTTCTTCGCTAAATTTAGCGGAAACATTTCCGCGCTAAGTGTTGAGAAAACATTTCCCCGCCAAATGTAGGTGAAAATTACCCCCTATATTTAACGAGAACATTTTCTTCTATATTTAGCGAGAAAATGTTTCTGTTGAATTTAGTGGGAACATTTTTTCGCTAAATTCAGCGTGAAAATGTTTCCATTAAATTTAGCGGGAAATTTAGCGAAAATTTTCCACTAAAAGGAAGGGGAACAGGAGCGGAGGAGGAAAGGGTACGGAGGGAATGGAGGGGCATACCCTCCCCTCGGTACGCTTCCCTCCTCCTCCTCCTCAAGAGATGCGCTCTAATTTGGCATTACAGAGAATTGTAAACGTCTTTCATTTTTTTCTTTTCCATTTGCCATGGCCACTACCATGCTCTTCGTCCCTTGCACCACGCCGCCATTTCAGGTGTACCCCCGTCTCCCCCATGGCTTTCTTTGTTTACCGCGTTCTATCAATGCCTTCCCCTTCGGGTCTCGTTCGGACTTACCCCGGTAGTGCGCGAGGTTTTTTTCCGATGCCAGTAACTCAGGGTTAGGCATCTGCCTCCCTGAAGGCGGCTTGTCTATCGTTTCTCCGACTCGCCACAACATTTACCGACACGAACTTTTGTCAGTCTTGGTTGCAATGTTGGTTTCGCCTCCCCGGACCCTCGTGGCTTGTGACAACAAGGACGTCGTGCGCTCCTTCACAAAAAGTCATGGAAGGACCTTCATCCCAAAAGAAGCCCTGGCCCCGACCCTCACCATGACAAATAAATTCAAATGAGTGAGATGGCTCCCTACTCACGATAACCCCGCCGATGGTCCCTCTCGCCTCCACCTCACAATTACCGAGAATGCGAGTGGGGCCGACGCCAGGGGGTTCGGTCCTTTTATAAGGACTGGCCTTCCGGAGGACGGGGCAGTCGTTGGTCGGGAGTTCATTCAGCTACACCAGGGCACAAGCTTCAAAATCCTGTGCCTTGGTGTAACGGAACATCATTATTATAATGCTCAGGCACACCTGCAACTATAACCAAACATTATTATTTCCATGGAGATTTCAAGAAACTACTAAAAGCCAAAACCTCTAAGACACACTGGTAAATATGCATTACCACGAACGCACACAAATTATGGAAAGAGTACACACAATTACTATATATCTTACCCCTTAATAAACTCAGGCGTGATTTAACGAATCTTATATAATGAAAGAGGGTAAAATATTGGGAAGAAAGTGGTGTTTTAAAAGCGATTATGAATAATCGTGAGACATCGGTTTTTCGAAATAGCAATACAGTCTTTAGATACAAGGTGGACAGATTATTGTGTGATGTATTGTATACATGTATACTTTTTTTTTAATTAACACTGGTAACACTGGTATACAGAATATTTGTTCTGTTGTTGTGGGTAATATGTATTTTACCGTAAGATGTGGCAAAAAAATAATAAGATAAGAAAAACAATATGAGCATGAAGCCGACTGCTGGGTATCGTCCCATAAGCACCTCCGGCTTTGACGGACCCAAATAAATGCATTGTACTAAAATGTACTAATAAAGGTAATATTAATATTAATATCAGCATAATCATCGAGCTTATTAATATTTATTATGATTATTAGAGGAAAGAGGAATAAGCCACGGGTTCCAGATGTTCGTTTGCATCAATCCAAGAATTTCAACAAGAAGCCCAAGAGCCACAATTCTTAATCAGCCCTAGGAGGGCTGTCCTAAGCGGCGATTCTTCATGAGCCCGAGGTGAGGGTCTCTTTTGTGGCTTTTTATTTCATTTCAGATAATTTCATTTCATTTATTACACTCTCACGGCCCGAAGGTATTGCAGGGAGGAGTAGAATTATACATCAACACAAACTGAATAATGGAAACGAAATGCAAAAACGAAACAGAAGGTACGGAATCGCTATGGAACATTATTCAGAAAATCAGTGATGACGTTTTTAAAATCACCAGTGTCAGTAAGTGAGACTACGGATGCGGGAAGGCGATTCCAGTCTACGGAGGTCAGAGGTAGGGAGGAAGCATAAAAGGTGGAAGTGATGCAGTAGGGGACTCCTACTTTTAGTGGATGATTGGTACGCGGCGATAGGTAGCATAATTATGAAAATAATGAGGCTCCTTTGGCCGGTGGAAAGGGGGGGGGGACCTGTACCATGAGCCCAAAACTAACGCAGCCTTTTTTCAACTGACACCTTTTTAGTTTTCATTGGTGAGCCTGGATCTGTACATTTTGCTTTGGTTTAGTATAGTCATAATCTCGGTGGTAATAACTTTCTGTTTATTTCCTCAACGCAAATCGTCTATCATAGCTACACCTGAGCTTTGTGCTCTATGCTCAGACTCCATGCTAAATGACTGCCACTACCTGAAGTGCGATGATTGCACCAAGCTCTATCACTTAGGAAATAAATGTTCCGGTAACTCTGAAAGCACATTTAAGGGAATGAACGCTTCGTAGGTAGAGAAATTGCGCTCTTCTGCACGCCGCGGCAGGCAGTCAAAGGCTGACTTGGAAATCTTTGATATTTCATCCGCTCCAACGAACCTTAGTGCCGTCTCAGTACAGCTCATAAAGGTTAATGAGAAACAAGACTTACTTCTTGCTTGGAGAGACTCAGTTGGTGCTATTCATGAACTGCTCCCAAAGGTCGATGCTCTGCTACTTTTGATGCAGACTGTAGATACTTTGAGAGTTAGCCTGAGTGAGACGCACAAGTGTCACGTTCAACCGACACGGACCCTGAAATCGGAAAAACAGGACGAACAGGTTACGAAATTACACCGTATGTACATATGTTTACATAAATAAACAAAGCGAAAGGCATAAGCAAACATAGAGTACAGTATAGTCTTAGTCCCCTAGAACCAAGTCTCCGCCCCGGGCACTCACGACCTTGAAGTGTCCCTGCTCGTGGGCTCTTGCCTGTTTCTTTCCCCGATGAAGGACATCTTCTTGCCGCTCTGACGAAAGACGCCTCGCTGGTTCACGGTGGACACCCGGGAGCGGGCCTCGGGTTCCAGCGCTTTCTCGCCCCTTCGATACTTGTTCCCCTCCTCCTCTTCTTTTCTTTTTCACACAACACGGCTCGTTCATCTTCGCATCTCCTTCTCTTTTCTTCTCCGGTTCACAATCGTGACAGCAATTCACTGAATTTCTTTTCAACAGAATAGGACTATCTACTGAAGTCATCCAACTCAAGACTTCAAACCGAAATGAGTACATTGCGTTCTGTCATGTCAGAGCAAGTAATAGAAATTCAACAGCTCAAATCCAACCAGAATGACACAGATCAAACCAATCGCTTCCCGAACTTGGAGAGACATGGTATTCCACTGAATTCAAATAAAAGAGTTGCAGATATTGTGACTGACCTGACAGGAAAGTTGAAGATTGACTTTGAACCTGCCCATATGAAGGCTGCTCAGCGTCTGTCGGCTAAAACAGGAGCAATACAACCTCTCCTGATTCGCCCCTCCTCAGTCTTATTAAAAGAAACTTGGATGTCCACTGGGGGAAGCCTAAGATGCAACCCCCTTGAGGATTCCCATCCTCGAATATACTCCAACGACAATCTTACCGACGCTTATAGGAAACTCTTTTTGATGGCACGCACAAGAGGAAAGAAGAAAGACTTCAAATACATATGGGTTTGGTAAGGTCAAACTCAACAGTCCCTCTTATCGCTGACAGAGATGCATTGGAACTAATCAGCTAGGCTTTGATGACTAGTCTCGTTCGGCTAAGAGACTGGCAATCCTAGTTAGAGATCTTCAGTCCCAGCTCAAGTCGTTCCTCCAATTTATTTTGTGTTATTATCCGATACATTAGTAAGCACTGAGACGAATTTCTGATCGCTATTACGTCGGTACTTCCCATAGCTGACGGCTTCGTCCATACGGAGGTAAATATTTACAGCAAAAATGTAAGCCAATTATCCTTGCCTGGTCTTAGAAGCATATTCTACACACAAGACAAAAAGCGCGCTGGTGGAATTGCGGTATTCTTAAACAAACGCTTTGTTTTCTTCGGATGTACAGTTATCGTCACACTGATCGGAGACAATAGAACTTCGCATCTTTACTTCTGTCTTTGAAATATACTTACTTGCCTTTATAGACCACTTTCTGAAAAAAGTTTCCGAATTTAGTTTTGACCTGCATAACGGCCTACCAAATTTGCCAAGTTTGTAGGCCGTTACGCAGTCGATGTTAAAATCACCTACAAGGCAGAGCACCGCTCTGCCTTGTAGGCGATTTTAACATTGACTTATTGAAACCTTCTAAATATCTGGTTTCTGAATATCTTGCTCTTTTGTCCGATCACGTTATTGAACCTCTGATTCTTGCACCGACAAGAGAAGAAATCTTAGGAGAGAAACTAGTTATTTCAGCAATTGACCATATCAATGTAAGATCTTCAACCAGTACAACAAATGCGGCAGTTATATCAAACAAACTATCGGACCATTACTTTGTAGCCTGCCACAAGGAATGTTTAGCGTACGCTTCAGAAACAATCCAAAAAAGCTTCGTCGTCTTGAAATTGTAGATCACAAAATATTCAATCCTTTAATATCTACTTATGACTGGCATACTTTTCAACAATCTGTAGCTCAGTTTGACATCCACTCATTCCCTGCTCTACTAATTAAGGGGTTCTCGCAAGCCTCAAAAAGGTGGTTTTGCTAACGCAAACAAAAACTTTTCTCCGTTGGCTAAGTACCGTAATACTCTCTGCTATAAAACTTAACGAACTGGCACGGAAAAGATGCCGCCGCTCGCCTTATAACATCACCCTGCCTGATGACTTCAGAACATTACGGAATAGAGTGAGTGCGCTTATTCGATCTGCTAAGCGGCTCTACTTTCAGAGGCTGTTCACTCAATCTTGATCGAACTTAGTTAAAACCTGGTCTTTAATTAACGATTTGCGGGGAGCTACAAGGCTTCGTTTAAAAGCAAACAATTTCAATGGTGTTTTTGGTCATAGTGCGCATGCTACGGCCAATATCTTCAAGAACTTCTCCTCACTCTCAGGCAGAGCACTCTCAAATGCCATATCGTCTTCTTTTTCAAACTTGAACTCAGCTTCCGCATTTCTCCCTCAAATGGCTATTACTGACTTTGAATCGTTCATATTAGGATTCAAACCTAATAAAGATCCAGGTAACGATAATATGTGTCTCATTAATCCCCGCAGAAATTTAAGATAGGCAGAGGACAGACTTCTTATGTTTGACGGAATAATCGAAACTGGGTTTATTCCGGACGAAAAGAAAACTGCCATTGTAAAACCGCTTCTCAAGAAAGGGCAACGAGATAAAGTAGAAAACTATCGACCAACCTCTATTCTATCATGCCTCGTTCAAATATTTGAAAAAAGTATTTATAAAACCATGGCTTCTTTCGGTAATAAATACAATATAATACGGTTTTATTTCAGAACGGGGTACACAAGCCCTGCTCGAAACACTCTCTGGCAAGTTAAGTTGATTTTATGCTTTGAACACAACCTGTTTAGTTGTGCATGCTTCCTCGACGTATCGAAGGCGTTCGATACTCTGAGCCATTAGATTTTGATAAAAATATTTCTTCCGTTTGTTTTCGGGAACAGTTCCTGTGTCTATAACAAACTTTTCTGCAAGGTCGATTGTAAGTGTTATTAATCGCCGGTGTATACTGCGCCAAAGTTTTTTTTTTCTTTAAGGCGGGTGTTTCTTAAGGTTACGTTCTTCCCCCACTTCTTTTGAATACATATGTGAAGGATATGTCTACTATGGTATCAAACTATACCCTCTTTCAATATGCTGATGATACTCTTCTACTAACGAGCTATATGTCTTGTCATACAGCAGTAAAAATGCTTCACGAATGAACACAAAAACTCATGGAATGGTTTGAAATCAATCTTGTAGATATAAATGACCCCAAGAAAAGCTGGTCGGCTTTCGATCTTCTTTAAAAGCTGCGGCTCCAAATATTACCTTTTTGTCTCCATACTTCACACTGTGTAGGATGTCATTGCGGTTGAATTTCTTACTCAGACACGGTGGAATACTTAGGCATCCATCTTTATTCGTACCCTTCATGGAATTCACATATGACAATAGTAAGCTCAAAGCTAAGAAGTGTCGTATTCTTACCATACAGGATTAAGACTTTTTTTCCCATTTGGCATTCGCAAGCTCTTAACCTACCCTTTAGGATATAGTATACTACGGTACGGCATTACAGTTTTCGGCCAATGTTCTGGATTATGGCATAAGAAAGCAAACATCTTAAAAAGTATTGTACGCGAGGTTAATAACAAACCTATATCCTCTAATGTGATTCATTTTCAAACCTTTCTACGCCCAACTACGAATCACTGCTTTTGGAAACAGTCACACTAAGTCACTATTGGACAAACGATTTCAAAACACTTTGACCTCATTCACGAGAACTGAGATTGTTTTCCTCGGTTTCTTGCTCCATTTTATTACACCCGCTATTGCAAAAACCTGCTGTTTCCTATGTCCCTCGGATATTAAATTCCTTACCTTCCGACTTCTTCGACTTCACATTAAAAAAACAGAAACTTTAAAAAGCGCTTCGTCATCTCTTATTTACCGACGAGATCCCGTAACCCTTCACAATTTTATTTCACAATACTTTGCATTTCCCCAAAGAATGTCTAACACTAGTTTTTATTATTTCATCTCCTTTTGTTTTTGTTTGGCTAGAACACCACGATTTACACAACCCATCTTTTCGGCACCAAGATTAACTACACGAAGAACATAACTCCTCTAAAGACCTTCTTGAACGGTGACAATGACCGGTTTCCATGTTTGTGCATGTCAGCAAGTGTGCATGTGTGCGTGTCTTTTCCTTGTGTCAACTTTTTTTAAGTGTCACAAATAGTATTAGAACTGGCTCAAAATCTGTTCAGTTCTTGGCATGGTTATTTTCATGAGGCCACTGCAGATTAGGTTGTCACACAAGCCCTGGATGGCTTTGACGAACCTGACTTGTCACGTGAATATACCCGTACGAAAATGTCAGATATGTCCCTGATATAATTTATATACGTCCAGATATGATAATATAAGTAGTCATATCGGGAAATATACCGCTACATATGGGAGCAGATACGCCCAGATATCGCCATATAAGTGGGCAAATACAGCCAGATGCGTCCGTATAAGTGCGTTAATACGGCCATATCACGCCAGATACGCGTGCAAATATTGCCCCTGATAATGATATATGGGCCCGTTTCGGTCGTGAAAGCAAAAGTCATATGTACTCGCCAAGACAAGTTGATTGATCTATATTGCATGAGTCTCATATAGTTGGTTAATTATTGTTGAAATCGTTAGCGTGAAGTTATTCCAGGTATTTGGACCAATTAACCAATTGCGCATTTTGAAGATTGAAAGACAAATGAAATTTGGTTGTATGTTTGACGTGTGACATTATAACGAAGTGCATAAGATCGGAAAGCGAGTTAATCAAATAATGGATTTGAGATCGCAGCTCTTAGGCGCCCGTATCCGAGTCAAGCTGTTTCGGCGTCGCCATCGAGTAACCGCCCCGCTAAATTTAGCGAGGAATTGAATTGGTACTTATGTCACTTGACGTCAATTTTCCCGCTAAATCTAGCAGTGAAACTAATTTTGTTCGTGTTTCCCCGCTAAATTGAGTGGGGAAACATGAACCGTTAGCTTACTGAAGATGCAAGACGCTACTTCGTCGTCCCGAATCCTTTTTCCTTCGAACGCCTGCGAAGCCGTTGAGCCCTACGCAGCATCTTTCAAAAACCGTTCGCGCAGCAACGTAACCATCCGCTTGCGAGCGTCTGCGATTCATCGTGTGTTGAAAGTCTGAAGATGAGCTGTCCGTGGTGTATTTTATGTGCAACTCTTTTGTAAAAATATTTGAAATTTAAAAACGCGAATCTAACAGTGTACACATAATTTCAAATTTATTGGTAAAAAATATATATACATATTTATTTATTTATTTATTTGCGGACATCGTGCGCAGAAAAAAAAATAGTCGCGCTTATTTCTTCATTTTAAATTATGATGTGGGTTATACGGCGTAAAACAGAGTAACTTCAAACTCGCATCGTTTTGGGTCACTTTCGAGATAGACAGCTTCTTTGGAAGTTCAAAAGTTGGTCTTCATAGAGCTGTGTGTTCACTCGGTGAAATGAAAAAACAGTTAGGGCGCCGGCGAGCTGGTGTAGATTTACCATTTTGTTAGACCACCTGAGACTGGGTGGAAGAAACACGACGACGTCTCAAACACAGCTAACCACTTTATTCAGTGCTCCCTCCTTTCACTCGGTATTGACAGCAGGGTAGACGCTATGCATGTTTTAGGCCAATCGTGTCTCCGGTTTGGGTCACGTGCCTACAGTCTAGTAGCTGGTGAAAAGGCAGAACACGGCACCTGCCTCAAGCCCAAGGTCACACGTAGCATTCACTGCACTATCAGCCTTGGGTATAAGGGACAAAACCTCTCGTTGTGGTCATTGTTCGAATCAGGACCAGATCCTGGTTGGGATGCCTTTAGAAGATAAGTCTTTTGTGTGTCCACTCCCGTTTCGGCCTTTCCTTCTCTCCTTTTCTCTCTCTTCCTAAGCCGAAAGCGTGGAAGAATGTTCGTGGTCGCGTGGAAAGCGCAGACCGCATGGAGCGTTTTTCGGAATGCGTTTTGCGGGATCTTCTTGTTTGGTGCGCCACGTGTGTTCGCCCTTCGTGGCTGCTGCGGATTTCTGCTTCTGCAATCGATTTCTTCAAAGAAATCGCTACATCGTGTTGAATCTTCTTGGACACCTTCCTTCTGGTTACACCTTTCAAGTCCCGTCTCGTCAAAGTAAGTGCGCTGCAACCTACTTCGCGACAATTGATCGTTTTCCTAAAAGATACTTTTTCAGATTACCTCTAGAATTAGGACGTGTCTATCTCCTGGCAGCCGGGAGAATAATTTTTCCGAAATTTTATAATCATGTCTTTTCGACCGAAACTAGGGGTTATTCTTATACTTTAGCGCTTTTGAAGCGCCGTAGGAATATGTTTTGTGTGTGTTTTAGTTTGTTTTTGTCGCTATCGGACTCGTTCACCGCGGCCGCGTTTCTTGCTCGGCTCCATCCAGCGCTCCGTGTCGCGCGCCGTGCCCACGGCGGTAGCTCTTGCAAGAACTGATTTTTCTACTTTGGTGCTCTTGTAGCACGGTGTGATTACTCTTTGTTTTGTTTTGCTAGTTTCTTTATTGCTTTTTTTAGCGGATTTTCTGCACTACGGCCGTGTAACCGTGTTGCTCCATCGCCTCTATGTCGTACGTCGTGCCTTTGGTGTTCGTTCTTGTGCCGAAACATACCGTGCGGCTCACCGAGTGCGCAGCTTATGAAGAATGCGGCGCATTTTTCATCAGCCCAAGCGATTTAAAAACCGTATGTACGTGATTTGGCGAGCGGCGAGACGAACGACGGTGACCCCCTTCGCTGCCGCTCGGTCACTCGCGCGACGAAGCAAACCGCATGAAAGCGACGGGAGCAAGTGACCAAGGCAATGGACGCTAAGTTTTCTAGAAATCCCAAAACCGAGCTAAGCGACAGGTGACAGTGAAGGGTGAACCGCGTGTAAGCGATTCAGCGAGCGACGGCGACAGCGACGGAAGTCGGCGACGAGGGACGGAGATTTCTCACGGTCGCACGTCGCGTCGCTCGGTTTTTGGATTTCTAGAAAACGTCGCTTAACGCCTTGGTCGCTTGCTCCCGTCGCTTTTATGCGGTTTGCCTCGTCGCGCGAGTGACCGAGCGACAGCGCAGCGGGTCTTCGTCGCTTGTCTCGTCCCGTCGCTCGCTAAATTGCTTCCATGCGGTTCAGCCTTTTAATAATAATAAATAAATAAATATTTTTTATTGTCTCGTTTTCAACACAGTACATATACCGGCCCGCAAAAGCATGGGTATGCTTGTCTGCGGGACCTGGCGTCCGACAGGTTGCTTACATAGTTATAACAAAGCATGCATTTTTTTGCATGCAACTAAACAAAACAAACAAAGAGCATTAAACCTGACAAGAGAACAAGCGAAAAACTTGATTCATTTCAGTCACCTATCGTCTGACAGCACCATGCTCTCAGGTCTTGTTTTAGTCTTTTTAGGGAATCCAGGTTATGAAGCTCTTCTGGTAACTTATTAAAATAAAAAGGAACATAGTATGACCTTGCATTTTTTCCATATTTAGTATAAATCCTAGGGAGTATAAACTTTTCTGTTCGCCTCAAAATTCGTTCTTTTGTTAACGGAATTTTAAAATCACTATTGAAGTAATGTTTTACCAAAATTACATAACAGTGCAACCTCTCAGTGGTCAACACTCTCGCGGCATTCATTTTTTTATCTTTCTCTACTTCTTCATACATTGTCCCATATGTGATATTACAAGCAATTTTATAGAGTATATTATCGATTTTTGTTTTTTTATAGTTGGAACACATTCCGTATAACGAGATTCCATAACGTAGGATAGACTCACCCAGTGCGTTGTATACCCTCCTTCTCAGAGAAACGTTCGCCACACTACGCAACTTGTACAAATAGGCCGAGACGGCTCTCATTTTTTTTATGATATATTCCACATGATCATTCCATAAAAGATTTACATCCAGATGCATCCCTAAATATTTGGTTGTTAGAACATAATCTAAAGGTACGCAGCTACAGGTTTTGCAACTATCTGAATGAAGGAACAGTGGAGTTGACAAGTTAACATGTTTGTATGGACTATGGAAGCACATCAACTTAGTTTTACTAGAATTAACAAAAATATGATTCTCAGAAAACCATACCATTAATAATTCGACATCTTTCTGGAAAATTGAAAGTGCGCTTGTTTCATCGCTATGTTCTAGTACCAGGGCTGTATCATCTGCATATTGATACACTCGAGATGCAAGAGGCAGTGCTCCAATTTGATTTACGTAAATATTAAACAGTAAAGGTCCTATTGTTGATCCCTGTGGTACTCCCGATTTAATTCGGATTACATTACTTCTACAGTCTCTTATTTTAACCAATTGATATCTGTCAGTAATGTAATCCTGCAAAAACGTATAGAAAGGCCCCCTAAAACCCATATTTCTCAGCTTTACTAAAAGTTTTTCATGATCGATTGTTTCAAAAGCTTTTGTCAAATCGAGAAAAAGGGCTAACGCAAAATGATTCTTGTCTAGACTGCAGCTGACATAATCAGTAAAATCTTGCAGCAAAAGTTCAGTGCTCTTATTTTTACGAAATCCGTACTGGGATGAGCGTATAAAATCATACTTTTCACAATATGAAGTCATTACATTGAATATCCATTTTTCCATGATCTGTGCTATAACTGGCAATATAGAAATAGGTCTGTAATTTGAAACGTCCTTTCTATCGCCATTTTTGTATAACGGTCGAACTATAGCGGTTTTTAACTCTACCGGGACTTGCCCCGTTAAAAAACAGTCGTTTATTATTTTTAATAAAACTTCTTTTAGCTTAAAAAAATTATATTGGATATCCCTTAAGCGTATTTTATCAATCCCCGCAGGTTTTGCCAGTGACATATTTTTTATTACATCTTCAAGGTCTATTTCTGTCATCTGTGGTAAGTATGCAGAATGCAAACTACCGTCGTAATCCTCTGGTCCTCCCCCTTGATATCTTATCCTTTTTCTGAGATCAGTGACCCTTTGAGCAAAAGAATCGTTAAATAGATTACACAATGAGACAATGTCGTTATCTCCAAAAGCCTTTCCAATTGTTTCATCAATTGTTCGCTTCCTTTTTGAGCCGGTGATTTGGTTGATCAAGTTCCACGTCTTCTTTAGGTTTCCCTGGCACTTCTGAAATTTATTTGTGAAATAAAACTTCTTTGCTAGTCTTATTTTCGCGGTTACCTTATTACGTAACTTTCTAAATTCTGCTCTTATTTGAGAATTGTCGGGGTTCGCCTTACATATATTCCACAACTTATCTTTTTCATGACATAGCGTCATGATTTCATCGTTTATCCATACATTTTCTGGTTTTCTTTGTTTCAGTTTCACTGTTTTCCAACACTGCTCATAAATGGACCTCATCTTGTCACTGAACCTTTGATAAGCAGTGATATGGTCGTATTCCAATAGTGACCCCCAATTATATGCTCTTATCATTTTGTCTATTCTGCTATTGTCTAGAATGCGTTTATAGACCGTCTGTTCGGTTCCCCTAGAATTTACTCCCAATATAGTTAGAGCTACAAAATAGTGGTCGGCAACTTTTTGCTTAATCACCCCTGACACTAACTTGAGATCGCTGCCTCTAACAATGATATGATCAATACAGGAACGCGTTAGGCGCGTTCCTAGACATTCTTCCCTAGTGTAATCATTAATTACATGTTCTAACCCGTAGCCTGCCAGTAGATTCAGGTAGTCAGACACACCGAACCTGGCTGCATTCATAATATCTATGTTCAAGTCACCAGCAATAATTAAATATTTGTTGTTATTGAATTTTTTTAGTAGCTCGTCGAATTCATCGAGAAAAGAATGTATATTCGCACTGGGTGGCCTATATATCGCACAGATAACAAAGGACACCTGCTGATTCGACACACACACCACCAAACCTTCCGCGTGTATCCAAGATAACTTTAGTTGCTCCGTCATCCAGTTGTTCTTTACAAAAACTAATACGCAACCCCCCCGTCTTCCCTCTCTGCACACGGAAAACGAGTGATATCCTACCAGATTAAAACAACTAACCATCGTTGTATCTATATTGATTTCTGTCAAAATGATTATATCAAGACGCGTCAATCTGTTGCTTAAGTAGACATTTAATTGGTCCCAATGTTTATGTAGACTTCTTACATTTATGTGTAATAAGTTAAGATCCATTCTACCACCTTCCACATCTGCTATCACACTCTGGGCGTTGATGTCCCAGTCTCGAAATGATGGGAACGACTTAGCCATAATTAACGTAGTTTAGATAAGTCTTGTTCCTTTTCCACGTGGATCGCAGCCGCCTTTTCTTTTTCCCGGACCAGAATTTTTCCGTTAGCGATCCACACAAATTTGTAGCCCTTCTCTTTTGCGCACGACTTCGTTTTCCATAGTAGTTGTCGAAGTAACTTTGTTAAATTTTCATTAATAAATACCCGTTCCTTTGCGAGAGCCCTTCTCTTGGAGATCCAGAGGTCTCTTACCGCTCTCTCTTTGAAGCGAACAATGATGGGCGGGATTTTCCCTTCCTTCGGACTTAATCTGTGTACCGCTTCTATACTGTCATGTGACGGAGTTATGACAGTATAGAAGCGATGACAGTATAGAAGCGAAGAGTATAGTGATGTTACACACGGTACTCGGCGGCAACAAGGAAAACGGCCGCCCCCGAGATCAAACTTTCTTTTCTCTTCTGTTCAACGAAGCTTCTTCAACAGTGTGAAATTAGCACACACTAGCAACGAACGACCGCGTACCCAAGCCAGTCAAACCGCGACATCGAAAGTGGCGGATCGACGGTGGCGCTCCCTGGCAAAATTGAACCTGCAGGCTCAGTGAATACCGTCGATTCTTGCAGTTTTGTTTTAAAAGAAGCCGTGAAAGCTACACTTATGCGGTTTGTACGAGTGAGTTGTACGCCCAGGGGGACATTATTTGGTTTGCTAATCTTTGCGATAATTCGGCTGATTTTTTTTTTAAATTCACTAATTAACTTTTTATTAGTGAAAATAGACATATGGTTTCAATTAGAAACTTGCTGAGCGTCGTCCAAAACTCGTATATCAGTAATTTTTTGAAAGACTTTGAGCGCGTGTGAAGCGCAGTAGTGCGCTGAAGTTGCCACTCGTGGAGCAGGTACAAGGCTTGGGCTACATAAGAGACGGAAAAATTGCGCGGGCGCCTTACCGAAACTGCTAGCCCTGTACATGCTCCACGAGTGGTAACTTTAGTGCACTACTAGGCTTCTCACGCGCTGAAAGTCTTTCTGAAAATGACTGATTTAGGGATTTTGGACGACGTTCAGCAAGTTTCTAAATGGAACTATATGTCTATTTTCACCAATTTCAAAATTAAGTAGTGAATTTCAAATCATTAGCCGATTATTGCAAAGATTAGCCACCCACATAATGTCCCCCTAGGCGTATAACTCACTCGCACAAACCAAGTGCAGCTTTCATGGCTTTTTTTAAAAACAAATCTACAAGAATAAATAAAAACATCCTGTATATCAAGGTTGCCTTACCTGATTGGGACATATCTGCCCTGATATGGGAGGCAGATATACCCCTATCTAAAAGACCCTGATATGGATATATAAAAAATTGGGCAGATCTGGCTTGATAAGGCTTATATAAACTGATTTACTTGATATGGCCAGATCTGCCCAATTTTTTATATAACCATATCTATTTTTTTATATAAGTCCAGATATGCCATTTTCGTAAGGGATATGCTGGTATTTTGAAATAAATTTATCATTATTATTATTATTAATATTATTATTATCATCATCATGAACATTATTACTATTATTATTATTAGAAGAAAAAGAAGAAGTCCGGTCGCTCTTTTCGATCGCTCTTCATATTTCCTCAATTATTCGCAATATTTCAACCTGATGTACGGCCAGCTGACTGTTCATGACACAAGTCGGGCCCTGGCGTCCTCGCAGGAACCGTCCTCTACCCAGGCCACGGCGCAATCGCTTTAATCGGCCGTCGGCTTCCTTCGCAAGCATCCCTGCATCACCCAGTCTGGTTAAAGAGCTCCGCGCTGGTGTCTCTCAACACGGAAGTATCCCGGAAAAGATTGACAAGCTCAAGACGACAGAAGTGACAGGGAAACACGGTATTTATCGGCCTTTCCTTATACTCTTTGCTCATCGGCTATGTCTTCCCTAGCCAAGTGAGCTACATGCCGAGAGAGAATTAATAATAATAATCTTGATTTTATGGGTCCACAAACAGCTCATGGCCTTTGTGTGGTACGCAACACAATTTCGGACATAACAGAGGAAAGCAAACGCATCAAAATAAAAATACACGAAACTGAGCTGACTGCAAAAAGTATACACAAGCACAACTTTACTTCACCAAACTATGCAAGTAATATGCCCTCAAGAGTGCGACTAAAAGTTGACATGTCACTAAATATGTCTAGCCGCGTAGAATCGATCTTGTTAAATTCCGCTTGCATTCTTATCAATGATGTGACAGTGATGGTCGGCGTATGTCTTGCGCCGATTGTAAAACATCTTTACATCTGGAGAAGAATTGCTCCGTCATTACAGACAGCACGTTCAAGACCATGGGTGCTAAACAGCGGGAGATCTGCCGCTGTCATTCATGCCGACAGCAAATGAGTGGGAATGATTCCCGGAGTGGTATCGGGATGTCGCAATGCGCATCTACTGACCCCAGATCTCTTTCGATCGCTGGAAGCCAAGTTAGATTGTCTCACACCACTCAAGACCAACGTTGATACCGTCCTGAAATTACCAACCAAAATGGATGAACTCTTGACCTTGAAGCTGCTAGTCGAGACCCCGAGGTCAGTGGTCACCGATCTACAACAGACTGTTGACTTTCTGTCGGCTAGATATGACTGTTTGCTCTCTCGAATTTAGAAACACATGGGCTGCCTTATTCCCCAAATAAAGACCTAGCGAGTGTTGTGAGCGAGCTAGCTGGCAGGACTCGGCCTGGTGGACTTTCAAACATGAGACATACAGACGATGCACCACCTTCCATCGCGACGCGACGTCCCACCAGTTGCAGCCAACACATCGAACGGCCGTCCTCCAGCCATCCTGAGGCGTTTAACTTCGGTTTCAATGTGTTACCAGTGACTCATGGCTAGGGGGAAGCTGCGTACCCCGGCTGCAACTGGTTCTGTACCCAAACTGTTCTTCAATGGAAACATATCGCGGAAGAACAGAGAACTCTTTTGGATGGTGCTTGAGAGGGAAAGAGTCAAGCAGTACAGATGCACCTAGGTCAAAAAATGGGTGCTATTTCCAAAAAAGGGTGCAACCTCGTCCTTGGCGCGTATTCATCGGTTGGAAGACCTGGAAAAGATAATTTAGTCCCGTCTTGTTGCCACTTAAAGTATTGTAATCAGGACGGAGAGCAGCATGATGATTTGAATCGAGATTCAAATCCGAGCTATCCCCACCCCTTCACACACACACACAACCCACCAATCAACAAAATCTTGAAAATAAATTTTATCGTGATTTGGAGTCCTCGCCTTTCGGTACTTTCAATGAAAACAATCGTGATTTACGTCGAAGAATCATTAGCAAAGCACGAATTGTTTTCAGGGTGAAGGAAAAAAAAAACTGGTCCGTCTCTAACGTACACAATACAAAAAAGTGGGGTTTACCTTTCCATTTTGCTCTCGGTGGCTTAATGCAATTAAAACAAGAAAATTAAATAATGCAATTAAACGTTATCGAACTGGTGTTGCTGTCTTCTCCCCCTCACTATAAAGGATTCTTTTCAGTCCCCTCGGCAGGTAGATTTCATTGGTTTGCTAGAGAATGTGCCCCCAATCGAAGACATGGGGATCTCAGAGGAGGGGATCTTTTCACAGCTATTTCTTAGCGATCCAAAAAAAAGCCGCCGGGCCGGATGACATTCATAATCAATGCTTGAGGCGTTATAGCGAATGGTGTTCAAAATATCTTACGATCTTTTAGGGGCGAAGCTCCTTAGGGTCTAGCCTTGTCCGTCCGTACGTCCGTCCGTCTGTGCTCACATCGATTGCCATCCCATCTGTCTTCTTAAAAAAATAAACAAAAACGTTTGCGCAGTCGACAAGATTCGAACTTGTGCGGGGAGACCCCAATGGATTTCTACTCCATCGCCTTAACCACTCGGCCACGACTGCGGGACGAGTAGGGGGCTCTGAGATGTGGTAGTAACTCAAGAGCTGGGGATGTCATGGATGAAACGTTGCATGTAGCCGCTCAACGTCTATACAGGAGAGGGCGCTGCGGTCAAATGCGTATATAATAGCGTTAAACTTTGTATGAATTGGCTCAACGTTCATAGACGAGAGGGCGCTGCGGTCAAATGCTCAAATTCGTATATAACCACGTTCCATACCACACATTCTCTTTCTGACATGGACCGTTGACTTAAGCGGTGGAGATGCGTTCCCACAGCTTCTAGTGGATCCAAGCTGATCCGCTAGAAGAACCACTGGCTCTGCATTTCACCGACCATAAAGCAGTAATAATGAAGTCGAAACGCAACCCGGAACTCAGCACTACCTATGAGCAATAAAAAAATCAGCACCATCAGCACTACCTATGAACAATAAAATCAGTATCATCACCACCAGCAGAGCTTCGCTCCAATCAACATCATTCACCACGTGGAGATGCTGTCATTTTTTTTAATAAATTGCTTTCAAATGGGTCCATTCCCAATGACTGGAAGCTGGCTAAAATAAGACGTATTCTTAAGACTGAAAATGCTAGTGAGGTCACTAATTGTAGACCCATATCATTAATATCTACTTGTTGTAAAATACTTGAGCATGTTGTTTCAAAGCATATAAGGATGTTTTTAGATACCAGCTCTGTACTTCATGAAAAACAGCAAGGATTTCGAAAAGACTTGTCTACCACAACCCAATTAACAGAATTAATTCACGATTTTTCTTCGACCCTTGCCAAAAGAGGACAAATTGATGTAATTTTTTTAGACTTTCAAAAAGCTTTTGATAAGGTAAACCATAATAAATTACTTTAAAAGCTCAGGCATTTACAAAAAAACGCGAACGTTCTGCGTTGGATTGGAACGTTTTTGTTTTGTAGAAGGCAATTTGTTAGTATTAATGGATACGCTTCCATGGCTCGTGGGGTTGACTCGGGCGTCACCCAGGGTCCTGCACTTGGGCCCCTGTTATTCTTGGTTTTTATCAATGACGTTCTATGCGATATTACAGTAAAGGCACGAAGTTTTGCTGAAGATTTTATATTGCATACCTACATAAACGATGATTCTGACCATGTTGAACTAAACGATTGTTTGCAGAAAGTTAGCAAATGATGCGAGATCTGGCACATCTCCTTAAACTCCGAAAAAAAGTTTGCATGTCAATAACACATAGGAGAGTTCCTTCAGTGGATAACTACTACTGGAAGAGGAAACCATTGTCTAGGTTAGATGAATTTAAGTATTTAGGAATAACAATAACCAGCGATTTAAGTTTGAACAAACATGTTAATAATATAATAGAAAAGCCACAGCTAAACTCTGGTCACTAAGAATATCATAAAAAATGGTAACCACTGAAACTAAATTGCTAGCTTATAAAATGCTAATAAGACCTAGATTGGAGTATGCTAGTGACGTTTTGGTTTCTTACACAAAAAGTTCAATATTGAAATTAAAAGTCCAAAGAATGGCACTACGTTTCCTTCTTTCGATGTACAGAAACTGGATTCACCAATTGAGCTGTATTCTAAGGCAATTTTCTCCTTATTAGAAAAGAGGAGGAAAAATAAGTGTTTAAAAATGCTTTTCATGATTTTAGATGGTACACTGCAGATTAATAAACACAGATTCATCAAACCCCATCTATCTAGAGTCACACGTCATAAGCATACTAGGACAATCGAAGAGTACAGATTCAACAAAGAATGTTTCAAGAATTCGTACTTCCCTCGGACGATAAGGGAGTGGAATAAACTGCCTGAAAGCGTTGTTAAATCGAAAAAAGGTTTTGGATTTTGTAAAGTGTCTCCCATGTAACCAATATACCTCATGTTATCAATTTTGTTATAGTTTTGTGCTCTTTGATATGAGTATTAGGTGTCATAAAGTTCTTCATTTTTCCATTGTGTTCTGCATGTCTATTACATTGCCTATTGGTTTTTGCACTCACTTCTATCATAGTCCCCGCTGGGGAACTAATAGTATTATGAAATAAATAAATAAATAAATCGGCAAGCCACTTCAGTGTTGTCATTGCTTTTCTTGGAGGAGCGCGTTTGAAGCGTGGAGTGTCCGTATGATAGAACAACTCTAACCGACCGGCGCCAGGCATTCACGTTTTTTTTTAGTTCACTGGTAGGCAGCATTTTATTTTTTTCATTTAAAGGGGCCCTGCACCGACTTTTTGTTTACTGTATTTTAGTTTCTACCGAACCTGAGCGCACTGAACGTAGTAACTTAATGAACTTTTTATTTTCTCGAAATTTGCTTTATTTTAAAAGTTACGGTAATATTAAAATTACAAAAACAAGCAAAAATAACATCGTTCATTACGTCCTTGGTCCTTTGTTCCCCCCCTTTTTCCACGCCGGAGGATTCCCCTTGCCGTGGTGACTGAGGAATGTGGGGAGGGAGGGGAAAACGTGGATAGGAGGTAAGGCCGAGGAGAGAAGCTGCCTGGGAACGGGGGCAACTTTGTCTCCTCGGCTGATGTCAGGACCAAAAACGTCACGATTTCGTCACGTGCGGCGCGCGTTCGACACCACGGGGCACCCCTGTAGGAGGTGGAGGTTTCCGCGTCGTCTGGTTAAAATATAACGCGCTGATATTCAGTCAGCCTCTCCGTGCCGCTGGGTTGCCCGAACTAAAAGAGACGTGGAAACCGCAAAAAAAAAAAAAAGGTAGACGCTTAAATAGGATTGCAGGGCCCCTTTAACAAACCTCAAGTCGCCTGGTTAGGGCATTATATGAGGGGGGACACAATATTTGATGATACAAAATAAAACTTTCATAGTTATCGGAGGCACGGAACGGTAAACAAGGGGACAAACCACAAAAAGTTAAGACTTTTTGTTTTGTCCGTTTTTTTTATCGGCTCGTGTCTCCGGTTACTATGGAAGTTCTTTACCAGCTCGCCTGTGTTTTTACCCTTTCTTCTACAAAATATAGCATGAAATAACTCACTCTTCATACACACAAAATAAATCGTATTTTTGTTCAGTAATTTTGGGATAAAAGTGCTCCGAGGCTCTATGGGAACTTTTGTTTGACGTTATTATTCTAAGACTTAAATAAGATGAACGCTGTTTTCACGAAATTTCTATATTTATCTGTGCATCACAGTTCGCTACGCTGATGCTTTGGGACAATTCAAGTCGTTAGCGTTAAACACTAACGTTAAAAACACAAATAAAGGTGTCCTAGATGTAAAAAACACAAAACGCAAAAACGTTTATATCCATCCCGAAGTTTGTTTCATTCAGTCGTTGAGATCAAGTTTGTTTCATTCAGATTAACTTTTGAATTAATTACTTTTGTTGAGGTAGATTGAAACATCTGCGATGAATCAATCATATTCAACGAAAATTCCGAAAAACCAAATGTATCTAAATCGATAAACTTTATTTATATCGATGAAAACTGATTTAAATAAATTACGTAATTTGTTTTTCGACTTTTCCAATCAGGATTTTCCCCACCCTGCCTCTGTTATTTTGGCGTGTAATCGGTTGCAGTTCAGTTCAGTTCATAAAACGTCTTTTGTTAAGAGTGCTCAACTGGCAACGTGCTCTACGGTAGTGCCGGTAGGGGATCTTCGGGATTCTAGGACGAGGGGTGGAGGTGCAGCTACGAGTCCGAGGCTGGTCGTCTTCCCGCAGCTCCGACGCTGGCCGCCCGCCGCATCCGGGGCGCCGTGCAAGCCGTCTCCACGGCTTCATCGGCAGCGCGCTCATCGTCGCCGGCGGCCGATTCGGTCGGCGCAACGCCCCGAGAGCGCGGCCTGCCTCCGCTGCGTGGCGCGTCGGCGAGCCAGCAGGGCGGCGGCGTCCAGGCAGCCGGGGCGGCCTCCGGAGGCCGTCCCACCCGCTTCGCGTCCTCTCCA
>JABSTQ010004869.1:0-14492 GCA_013358835.2 Ixodes persulcatus | reverse complement strand
GCGGTATCGAGACAAACTGTGCGTGGACGGCGTTGCCTTCGACGATCCGTACGCCGTAAACGAGGCCTGCTTGAGCTCCGACGTGAAGTTGCTGCCACCGATGTCGATGGCTCACGTCGTCGTTTATTTAGTTTTTTGCGCCAAGCCAGTTCACAGCCGACACGGCGCAGGCGTAGATGTCGCTCGAGGCCTTCGATCACCTCGAGATGGGGACCGCGCTGCCGGCGTGGTCAACAGACTGTGAGTCTGCGGAAGTGTATTTTTTACTTTATTAAAAACACTATTGCAGTCGCTACGGGCCGTCACAGTAATCGTTCCATTTTCACACAACAAGCAACACTTTACTATTTACACCGCTGAGAATAATACATCGACATTCGAAAGCTTGCAAGGCCAAAAACGTTCAATCGTTCACGTTCATCGTCGTCGTTCCTCTTTTTCCCCGTTTTCCGTACCCACGCGCCGGGGCATCTTAGCAGACTTCTTTCTCTTCTGCTTCTACTCCCTGTTCGTCTAACGCCAACAGAGGTTTATCCGACGTTCGTTGCAACACACTCCCCACCGAATGGGTTCGAACCCATTCTAAGTTTCAGTTACTTCTATTGGATAAAGCAATTGTACCGGTCGTTTCAGCAACAATCCCCTGTTCAAACGCACGATACATGAACGAATCTTTCCATCCCGACCCAAAAACACTTCTTGAATCCTGCCCATCTTCCACAGCAAACGTGGAAGCTGCTCCTTAAGCAGGACAAGCTATCCAACCTCAAGGGGTGTGGATTTCCGTTGCTTTCTTTCATAGGCGATCGGAGCTCTCTCAGATACTCCGATCGCCACGTCTCCCAAAATCTGTTAAGAAGCTCCTTCCTGCGTCTCCAAAGCTGGCGGAGCACCTCAGGTGACGAAGCGAAGTCTTTCTCCTCCGCCACCGGAAGCGCCGTCAGCCTTCGTCCCGTGAGGAAGCTTGCAGGAGTGAGCGACTCGCCCTCGTCGATCTCATTGTAGACAAATGTGAGAGGCCGTGAATTTACCACGGCTTCAATCTCACACAGAACTGTGTGTAATTCTTCCGAGTCCAAACATTTCTTACCGATCACTTTCCTGAGCCCAACCTTTACCGATCGGACGAGTCGCTCGTAGAAGCCTCCCCACCATGGCGCCCACTCAACAATATAGCGCCAATCAATATTCGCGTTGGCGAAGTGGTCTACAACCTCTGGATGTCGGAGCGTCTTCCAGAGTTCGGTCAAGTCTTTGGATGCCCTCTTGAAGGACAGCGCATTGTCCGAGTACACGATGCGACACAAACCTCTTCGCGACACGAACCTTCGGAACGCAAGCAAGAAGCTTTTTGTTGAGACGTCCGGCACGAGCTCCAAGTGCACCGCGCGCGTGACGGCACAGGTAAACAAGGCAATGTATGCCTTATGCGTGAGTTCATTTTCTCGCACGTACATCGGCCCCGCAAAGTCTGTGCCGACCACCTCAAAGGGATCCGCCTGCGTGGTTCTCGTACCCGGCAAACGTCCCGTTGGAGCACTGGCAGAAGTGGCACTGAACCTCTGGCACGTAACGCAAGCATGCACTACGATCTTCACCAATTGTCTTCCGCGGATGATCCAGTACCTCTCGCGAAGCTGCACGAGAGTGTCTCGTGTCCCCCCGTGCATCATCTGTCGGTGAGCTTCGATTATCAGCAAGATGGAATACCGATGTTCGTTGGGCAGCACGATGGGTTCACGTTCATCGCGAGTCAGGTTTGCTGATCGGATACGGCCTTTGATCCGGAGCACTCCATCTTGGTCAATTAATGTTTGGAAATTTCGCGAAGCTGAACCAGGCGGTGCTGCCTTTTTTCCAGCGGCACAACGAATCTCGGAGGCAAACGCCGAGCTTTGTGCCTTCTTTATCCAAACGGTTTGTGCTGCTTGGATCTCCTCAGCGCTCAGCGATCCAGTATTTTTGATTGGTGATTGAAGGTTATGGACAAACCGAAGCACCCAGGCTGTTGTTCGGTGTAGTCTCACAGCCGAACTGAATCTCAAGATGTCGATGAACTCCACGGACGTGTCTGCAGGTACTAAAGTGACTACAGCTTTCGAAGCTTTCTCCTCGAGCTTGTCGTGGGAAAGCACCCCAACCGTTTTTTCGGGCCATTCGGTTGCTGGAAGCTGTAACCAACTTGGTCCGGTCCACCAGAGCGAAGCAGAAAGCAGTCGATCAACTTTCAGCCCTCGGGTCATCAAATCTGCGGGATTCTCCTTACCCGGGCAGTGGTGCCACTTTGCGTCCCCTGAGTTTCCTTGTATCTCCAATACTCGGTTTTTCACAAACATTTTCCATCTGGAGGCCTCTCCTCTTATCCAGTGCAAAGTGATCATCGAGTCCGTCCAAAAGTGAACTTTGTCGACCTGGATGTCGAGGCATGTCTTGACGTACTTCAGTGATCTCGATCCGATCAAGCTTGCCATGAGCTCCAGTCTTGCCAAGGAAATTTCCTTCATGGTGGCGACGCGGCACTTAGCGAGCAAGATTGTCGCCTTCTTCGTTCCGCTGTCGTCAGTTGAACAGAGGAAAATAATCGATCCATAGGCAGAAGAGCTGGCGTCCGTGAACACATGCAACTCTCTGTGTCTGATGATTTCGCTCAGTCCGCTGTCGTAGTACCTGGGCATGTTGATCTGACCCAGTTTAGTGAGCTCGTCGCACCAACTGTCCCAGTCTCCTATCAGTTCACCCGGCAGTGCCTCATCCCAACACAGGTTCCGCTTCCAAATCTCTTGAAACAGGATCTTGGCTCGCACCACGAAAGGAGAGAGGAAACAAAGTGAGTCGTAGAGTCGCGCCGTGGTACCTGTTACGTACCTGTTACGTCATACTTGATTTTTTGTGTATAACCCCCCCCCCCCCCCCCCACTGTAATGCCGAAAGGCGCTGTGGGTATCAAATAAATAAAGAATTAAGCACGAATCGCTTGGTGTTTCTGCGTTGGCTTGTAAACTCGACCACCTGTTCTGTTGTAAAAGACAGTTTGTCTTCGTTCGAGTTCCACGTTATACCCAGCACTTTCACCACTCCCGTCAGTTGTCCAAGGGCTCTCTCTTCGGATCCGTTGTCCTCCAGCATTTTCTTTAGGACCGCGCTGTTGGAGCCCCGCTTATGAAGCTTCATCCCAGCTGCCCCGAATATTTCGGTCGCCTCGGTGTAGAACTTCTGGGCTGCCTCCTCACTTCCTGTGGCGGTCAAGAGGTCGTCAACATATACTGATTTTTTCAGTTTTTCTCCTGTTTGTGGGAACTCGCTTTCTATAACGTTGTAATGGTGCTGTAGGGTTGCTCCCAACAGGAAAGGACTGCATGTGGTACCAAAGGTTACCCTTGTCATACGCCAGACCTCGACTTCTGGGGTAGGTTGGTCAGGTTGAGGCGGCGTTCTATACCAGAGAAACCGCAAGGCGTCGCGGTCCTCCTCGTGTACACCGATCTGAAGGAAGGCCTTCTCGACGTCTGCAATTAGTGCTACCCGATGTTGCCTAAACCTCAGGAGTAGGGCCACCAGCTCTGGATTCAAGTTCGGACCGCCTTCAAGGTTGTCGTTCAAAGATCTGGATTTCGGTCCGTGCGAAGAGGCGTCGAACACGATCCTCCTTTTTGTCGTGCTTCTACCCTCTCGTAGAACAGCTTGGTGTGGCATATAATAAACACGTCCTTCGGAACCGTTTATGTGTTCAACTTTCTCGGCCATCCCGTTATCTGCGTACAACCGGATAGCCTGGTCATACCTTTGCATGAGGTCTGAGTTTTTGCATAGCTTCCTTCGTAGACATTCGAGGCGCTTCCATGCCACATCTCGGTTGCATTCTAGGTGCACGTCTGTTTTCCAAGGGAGGCCAACCTCGTACCTTCCCTTCGTATTGGTTATGCTTGCTTCGAAGCGTTGCATGATGTCATTATCTGACCGATCTCGCTCCGCCTCTTCGAGTACTCCCACACTTTCAAGCTCCCAGAATCTCCTCAAGATTGATGGCTCTTGTTTGTCTGCAGCAGATATGAGCACTATCACCTGGGAACAGCTGACAGTATCGGAAGTCAAGTGTGTGGATCCATGTATTGCCCAGTCAAAGGCGGTTTCCACTGCGGTGAGGCTGTTGCTCAGTTGTTGGATTCTTCCTGTTATACATTCCCAGTAATGTTCCGATCCCAGTAGTATCGCTACTCCGCCACAGTCCAGTCCGTTCAGGTCGTCGCCTGAAGTAAGCCCAAGTTCTTCCATTTTTCCAATAACGTCCTGCTCAGGGCTAGGGAGTTCTTGCTCGGTGATGGAATCTGTCTCGAGGGCGTCAATTTTGTATTTCTTTCCACTGCGTTGGTTGCGCAGAATCACTTGGACTCTGCGGTACGTTCGTTCCCTATTCTTGCCTCCGAACACTCCGACAGTCAGTATCTCGGTCCCGACCAGGTTGCAACCGAGACTCCTCAATAGCTCTTCCGTAATGAAGGAGCGCTGGCTACCACTGTTAAAAAGAATCCGAGCTCGTTTTTCTCTGTTTTTGCCTTCCACCCACGCGGTAACCGTTTGTAAGAGTACTGTCGGCTTGTTTTCCTCGCTTACATGCAGGCTAACTGGTGCTTCGTCTTTCTTTTGCTTGGCTTGTGATCCGTCGGCAGATCGTCTCGGAGTATAATCTTGGTCGCACATGCTGGATGTATGCCTGCCTTGGCACTTGTTGCAGCAGGGTGTACCTCGACACACCCTTGCCATGTGCCCCACTTTCGTGCACCGAAAGCACCTCTGGGCGTTCTGTAGCCTGCGCTTCTTTTCAGCTAGCGTTATCCTTGAGTTGCAGTCGGGTGTTCCATGCTCCTTTGACTTGCAGAAGAAACATTCGAGGCCCTCCCCAACACCATGCAGAGCAGTAGCAGTAGAGGTTCGTGGCTTGTCGGGATTTGTAGACGTCTTCTTCTGCTCCTCGCGCTTGGTGAAATGGGGTGTAGATTTACCACCGACGTCCTCTGGATGTTCTTTAGATGCCTTTTCCTGGCTCTCCACCTCGATGTGCAGAAACTCGAGGAGAGTCCGAAGTGCTCTCAGATGTGTGCGACTTGTGGTAGGTTGCAAACTTGTCTGTGACGCTGGTACAGATCTACTGGCGGTGGCACTTTCGGCTTCCCACTGCAGCGTCTTTCGGTGGTATTCGATGGTCATTTCTCTTGGGAGCGCTCGAAGGAGCACTGAGTAAAGCATTGAACAGTAGGATTCTTCGCTCACGCCCAGTGCCTTAAGACCCCGGATGCGAGCTTGAAGGGTATCATACAATCGCTGCAGGATTCTGGCGTTGCGCTGAGGTGGAACACGTTGTATGTCCATGAGGCTCTCCATGTGATCCTGGATTAGCGCTTCTTGATTCCCGAACTGCCGCTGTAGGAGATCGATGGCGTCCGCGTAGCACTCTGCTGTCGGCTGCAGTCCATCGATGGCTGTCGCTCCATCCCCTGTTAGTGCCGCCTTTAAGTAGTTAAACTTGTCACATGGTGTCAAGTCAGGGTTCCGGTGGATTGCGGCATCAAACTGGCTCCAGAAAGGCAGCCAGTTTTTCAGCCTTCCGTTGAACTTGATCAGTTCCAGCTTTGGAAGTCTGACCTTCCTTGATGTTGATGCTGCCAGTCTTTCTCCGTTTTCGTTCGGCTGACTGTCACTGGCGGAATGCCCCGATCCCGTAGAGCGCCTTAACTGGCTCTTCAGCTTGGTTAAGTATATGATGATCTTGTCTGCGTACTCAATGACTTGCGCGAATTCCGCATCTCCGTCTTGTTCCGAAACAAGCGGTTCGATGGCGGAGTCGACGTTGTTGAGTTGGCCCTGAGCTAGTTTCAGGCGCTCGATGAGCATCTCTAGCTCAGCTACGTTCGGTCCTGGGGCCCTTAGCAACCCTTCCGCGTCGTTCACCAGTCGAGTTACCTCTGAGCGGATGGCCTTGCGCTTTTTCTTGAGGACTTCCATTGCACGTGAAGAGTCACTCACGTTCCAGCTTCGAAGTATCCGCAGCGATGTCACTCCCGGGTTTCGGCACCGAATTTTTGTTGCAGTCGCTGCGGGTCGTCACAGTAATCGTTCCATTTTCACACAACGAGCAACACTTTGCTATTTACACCGCTGAGAATAATACATCGACATTCGAAAGCTTGCAAGGCCAAAAACGTTCAATCGTTCACGTTCATCGTCGTCGTTCTTCTTTTTTTCTTTCCCCGTTTTTTCCGTACCCACGTGCCGGGGCATCTTAACAGAATTCTTTCTCTTCTGCTTCTACTCCCTGTTCGTCTAACGCCAACGGAGGTTTATCCGACGTTAGTTGCCACAAACACACAGCGTCCTTCGAGGCAAGGTATGATATTTTTCTTACACTCGTGACCACAAGGCACGACAAGTGGTAGCGCTTTGTTCATTCTGCCGCCGATCTCCCTCCGCTTGGTAGCACGGGTGTAGCGATCCACCGACGAGCGCTTGGCCGGTGCTTTGTGCGCGAACACCGTGGGAATAAAATCTGGCTGGTCTCGATCAGACGACGGTTTCCCTGCACATAAGCAAGCTTCGAGACGGAGATTGATATGGAAGTCACACTTGCCTTCAAGAAAGTGCTTGCCGCACAAACGGTCGTCTGCGCGAGGCGACCGTTTGTCTGCGCCTTTCATAGTCCGCATTATACTTGTGGAAACTCACTCCGCTACGTTTGCTATACCTTTCGGTGCAATTAACGGCTACACAGTTTTGCGGCATGCTGAAATGCTATGACGCCCATGCAAAACGCGTCCTACTGCCCACACCACCCGGATCCGGCGCGATCGCAGCGCCGCCGCAGCTCCGTGACGTCAAGCCCGCGTGCCCGTCTATAAGTCGTATGTCTTTAATATGGCTTGAATTTCAACTCTATGGGTGGCGAAAAGTTCCACGTTTTCTTTGCAGTTTTTTCTTACTGTTTTTTATTATTTATTTAGTTTGAGATTGCCCTTCTTTTCCTCTTCCGCCTTCTATTCTTGAAATTCGTTAAGACTATTGGACTTTATATACTCCTATCTTGAATACATTGCAAGCATGATACAGGGAGGTACTCGGTACCAGTAGCAGAAAGCGCACTCCGTATAAGGCGTGTTACTATAGTGTAGAATGTCTCAGTAGAGCATTCCCACGTCTTACAACGTCACAGTTAAACAAAGCAGCGGCTGTGACCCTTAGAACCTCCTAGCGGCGACGGTTACTCGCAGTTGCCAAGGTAATATTGAAATTTAATAAACGAGACATTATTAAAGACATCACATCTAGCAGTGAAGCAACACCACCCCAGACATTTGTAACACTTTCAAAGAGTGGAAAATTATGACTAAGCCCAGTAGCTCAGACTGCTGGAATCATTGACCCAAGCTTAAAGGGAGGCTGAACTGAAAAATCTGGATTCCACAAAACAGGCGGCAAAAGCGTGCAACAGGATGCTACAAACACCAAAACATCACTCATACTGTCATACAGCAATAGCTCGAACGGATGACAGTATTTTTCAACAAAAGGAGGCGCATCCGACAACGAGAGGGAACGGCCTCGCGACTTCTTTGCCTCGCCGCCTTGAGGGGGCGAGGCGAAGAGAGGAGGAAACAAGATATCTTCACACAGCGCGCCTCGTCGGCCTTGTTCAATCTCCACCTCTTTTTCCCAGAATACGGCTCTCCATTCGAGATATCGCCTTACGAGTAGTGTTGTAGGGATTGTTGCGTCCCACCTACATCTCCTGAATTGTTGTTGTTGTTTTTTTTTTTTTTTAATCTACATTTCGGTTCACCATCCCTTAAATCTCCGTCTTATCATAATCCGCTTTTCTTTTATTTCGCATTGAAACTCAGAAACAAAACTCAAATAAATACCGTAGTTCATTTTTTTTGGTGCGTAATTGTCTTGAAGTGCACAGGTCTAAGTTACCACGAAAAGGCCGCCGTTTCGCAGCACCGAGAGCGACGCTATTCCGACCTGGGCAGCGGAAGGCTCGCGGTCGTTCAAACGGCGCGCACAAAGGCGTCACAGGTAGAGACGTGTGTCGGCGCTCTGCCCTCGGGGCCTGTTGACCCGCCGTAATGAAGTCAGCTGGTCGGGGCATCTCAAAGGGGCAGCACCGATCGATGAGGCCCGCACTTGCTCGAAGCGTCGAAGTTTCGACACAAGTGTCGGAGATAATGCAGGTCGGGAGAAAGGACGTGGTAGCACACATTAGCTTGACGCTATAACCCTGGTTTCAGCGTCTTTTTTGATTCAGACACCTTGGCCTTAAGCTTGTGGTCGGTTTGCCTTGCTGCATACCCGACCCGGAGGAATAACACGGAGCCAACGGTTTCAACAACAAGAAACTACAATTAATGGGACATGGACGAGATGATTAACATGATTACCAGCGGCGCCTGAGTCCAGGCAGCGACTCCCCTGTGCGCCGCCTCTGATCTGCCTTATCAAGGCGGCGCACGCGATGTGCGCGTGGATGGCGTGACGTCGCCGCCACGCGGGAAAAGTTCGGCATCTTTGCCTCGTAGTCGGGCAACTGGGATGTGGAGCCGCCAGGGTGCCCACAAGCTTTGCTCGTCCCGATGGGAAAACGCCGGTGGTTGTCAGCAGAACCCACCTCAGTCAACTTTTTGGAGATCTCAGTCATCATCAGAAGCTATCCTTGTACCCAAAACAAAGCAGTTGAGGCAATTAATTGATCCTCTGTGACAAAAACAAATATTGCGGAAAACATAAATTATATAATACGCACGAGTAGTGTTTGACGTTTGCCGCATTCGGAGCACTACGTTATCAATATCCTATAAACCTTCGTGGAAATAACTCAAATATGCAATATGCGTTGGCGTGAGTACGTGAGTGCGAACTGAATTGGTATGTGCTTGGTGAATGTTGTTAACGTGTAAATGCCTGGATGTGAGTGTAAATTCCACAAGAAACCTCCGCATCCATGTTAATAGATGCTTGCGACTGTATGTGGTGTTCACTTTTTTCGCCTGTATCTGATGTGAGGTCATGTCACGCCACAAGACCTTTCTTTTTTTCACCCACTTTTTGCCTTCCTGTTTTTGCGTTCGCACTCGCTTTGATCAAATTTCCTTATACATATTTTTTTCATGGAAGCGAGCTTATAGGACGCACTACGCGACTGATGATCTCTGTGAACGTGTGCGAATTCTGGACGTCTTGCTAAAGCAACGAACTGATTGAACGAGAGCGTCTAACGATGGACGGCGAAGCGCTTTGACGCTCTGTGAAAAGTCAGGAGGTGAGATGGGGCGGAAGGAGGGGGGGGGGGGGGTCTCTTGAATCGCACTGTCTAGGGGTGGGGTGTAGGCACGAAGCACTGTGGGAGGGGACTGATTTCTTGATTGGGCTGATTTCTGGGATTGGACTGACTGATTGGACTGATATCCCATTAGAGTAACAATTGTTTGGTGTTTTTTTTTTTTGCGGAGTCTGGTTCTGTATGTTGCAAGATTTTTGCGTCATTCCCTCTCATTTGCTTGGTCACCAAAGTCGCGACCACGCGCTCGCCAAAACCGTGATTCATCACGTCTGAAGTATGATTTGTTTTATCGCTTAAAGTTTCTATACAACATTTTATTACCTTCATATGTGTTGACAAGTATGCAAACTACAGAGCCCAGAAAGCATGATAATAATTTTTGAAGAAGCAATCCGAATATTATATTAGACCCGCGATTGTCATAATAAATCCTACCAGATACACTAAACTGGTATGTACATGATTTTGTAGCGGTCTGTAACTTTCTCTACCTTACCACTTCGGTGACAGTCGCCGTGAAATCGTGAAAAACCTTTACATATGTATGTGTGTTACAGAATTTAAAAGCATTTATTGATTTTCAACGGAACCCCCAATCCTGAAAATGTCTGTCCGTCCGTCAATACTTCCATTCGTGCATTTGCAGCTAAATTTTGCGAGAAGATTGACGTCACGGATCTATACACAAATTCACGCTGTAGTCAAATTTTAGCGAGGAAATTGACATGACGATAACTGATGTCACGTGACCTATACACCAATTTAGCTTCCCCACTATATTTTGCGGAGGAACTGACGTTACGTTACTTAAGCGCCATGACAATTTCCCTGCGAATTTAGTACACACACATAAACAAAAATTATAAAGATTTAGGTGTTTTATACCTCGCAACGATTGTTCAATGTCTTCTAAACACATGCAAACGATTACTTCTTAAATACTACATTCCATGCATTATACGACTTGAGAAATAGAGGTAGCTGCAAATCTTTTTGCTTCCATTGCTTAATCTATCTTCTGTACTGACTTTCGTTTTTGGTACCGGCAAGAACTGCGGTAATCGATTGAGTCGTTATTTTGTCTTCGACATTTAAATGCGGCAACATTAAAAACGCATAAACAATTTTTTTTTGTTCCGGTTCAATTTTGTAAAGGGCGGTCCAAGCCAACACGCAAAACGGTGTCCGGGAACACGTCCGGGACTCTGAAGCACTTATATATATATATATATATACTGTAAACGACAAAATTTTCGCGCGGACCTAATTTTCGCGAATTTCGCGACTCGCCTACAAACTCGAAAAATACGTCCCGCGAACAATTTGGGCAATGTGTGAACGCCACGGAAGCTACACACAATTCCCGAAAATTAGAGCCCGCGAATAATTTCAAATTTTCAGCTTTGGCCCGATTCGCGAAAATTTGAGCCCGCGAAAATTAAGTCGTTTGGAGTGTATAACTTTCGCAGGCCGGAACCGGAACGGCTAAAAAGTTTGCGATTGTGAACACCATTTGCTAAATGAGTTTACTATATCCTCTTGTGAAAACTCGCAATCTGAGATACGGTTAATATCCTTAAATATATTATTATCATCAGCATATTGCGAACAAGAGCTTACAATGTGCTTACTCACGTCGTTCCAAAAATAGAAAAAATAAGCGGGCCCAGAACTGGCCCCTGAGGTACCCCTGACGTCGCCCTGTACGTAAAGGAAAACGCGTCGTTCGCACAAGCAACAGATGTTCTATTAGACAAATAATTCGGAAACCAGTCATGTAGCCCTCCAAAGACACCAATACCACAAAGTTTTGATAAAATATTGCCATGGTCAACCACATCTAATGCCTTTTTCAGATCAAAAGAACCTACGTCAAGCTGGCCTCCTTGAAACAGAGTTTTGGGTGCAATGGACACCAATGAAATCAAGTTTGTTGTTGTCGAGCGTCCTTATACAAATCCGTATTGGTTGAAACGTATCACATTTCTTTTAATCGAAAGAACAATGTTTTGTGGATTACTATTTCGAAAAGTTTGAAAACGTACACAGAACAGAAACTGACCTGTAGTTTGACGCAGTGGTACGACTTCCAGACTTGTATACTGGGGCAACGACTTACTTCCTCCACATGTCGGGAAACACTTTTGCTCTTAAGGAGTTGTTGAAAATATCATAGATGATGGGTATGAAAAGTTCGTGATATGCTTTTCCAAGTGCTGCTAGTAATGCCGTCGTGACCTGAGGAGCTGGTAGGCTCCAGTTTTGTTATGCATTCCTGAACCTTATCCAGAGGCAGGGGGGAATTTGATCAGCTCACATCAGGGGAAGGCGCCTGTTGGTACCAACCCGTTTGCGTTCATATACAGTCCTTTTTAATTTGCGGTGATAGAAGCTTTTTTTCTTCAAAAACGTTTTTAAAGCGCAGCTCTTAGGTGCCAGTTTTCGGCTTGAGCGGCGTCGGCGTCGGCGTCACCGTCGGCGTAACCGCGCGGTGGATCATGGGAAACGTCTCATAATGCAACACGCGGGTCTCACTCTAGACCCGCGCGTTGCATTATGGGACGTTTCGGCGCAACCGCGCGTTGCATTATGGGTCGTTTTCCATGATGACGTCACACGTGACGTCATGAGGGACGTCACGAGGGTCCCGCACATTGCATTATGGGAAACGTCCCACCATGCAACGCGCGGGTCTCACTCGTTGCCCGCGCATTCCCCCCGTACCCTCCCCTCCGTACTTTCCCCTCCTCCTCCTCAAGTGCTGCGCTCTAATTCGGCATTACAGGGAGTTGTAAACATCCTTCATTTTTTAAGTACGGAGAAAACCAGTATAGAAGTTTTGAATTAGCCTGCTTCTTTAGAGTAATGTTGTCATCCATTCCTTCCTGCACCGCCCTGGTGAATTGAAGAACCTGATTATTGATGTCAGATGCTTGCAGGATAGGGGACCAGTCGAAGTTAGGAAAGTTGCAATATAATCATTCATAAACACCTCCAGCGAAGTGATGCAGTTTGCCTAAATAAGTGAGACAAGCAGCAGGTATACGGCTGGCAGGTACGTTCATGGTTATAGCCACCTCAAGTGCAGGATGATATTTTTCTTTCAGCAGCAAAGGAAATCCACTCTCAGTAAGTGAAATGTTCTCGATGTCTGAGAAACAAAGGTCAAGGATAATAATAATAATAAAACAATAAATATTAAATTTTATTTTTTGGGCATTTAGTAATACGTAGTACAAATACGGGTCTTTTCAAGCCACAATGGGCTGTGGGACAGGACCCGGCAAGTCGGTCGACGAAAATATCAAGTGGTTTGTACAAATGGAAGAAACATTTAGCCTTTCCACTTTGGTGAAGAAGGAAGACCAGCGAAGTTGTACTATGGTGGGAAGGAAGTAATGGCCGGCCGCAAGTCGGGAAGACAGAGTGGAAAGGCTCGAAAGGTTTCGGCATCTATGAGCGACGGCGGCAAGCGGACAACCGGCAAACACAACACTCTGGACAGCTACCGCCATCTATGAGCGACGGCGACAACCAGAGTTTTGTGTCGACATTTCTTTGCGAGGAACACGATCCTAAGAAAACTAGCCCTTAACAGCTCCGCTGTAAAATAAACAGTAGGGAATATTTCGACAACGCAAGCGGCAAAAAGCACTAAAGGCAGATATCGGGGAATCACAGTTAATTGTTACACTGGTAAACATTGTTTTTAACTTTCTCCTTGTAGTGGCGTTGAAGACACTCAGCGGAAGTTTATTGAAAACGAAGGTTGCATAGTAAGACTGAACTCTTTTATAGTAACGCGTAACACATGAGGGGGTAATAAACGTGGTGTGCAGCGAAGACTCCTTTGACGAACAAAGGGGTGCTTAAAATCATTACAAAACAGTTTCCAAAAAAACGAACCATTTGGCACATGTATTATTTCACAAACATTATTGTCAGGTAAGAATTCCATCTGATATCCTACGCTTTTCATCAAAGCTTTTAATATACGGTCAATTTTAATTTGCCACAGTTCCGCGCCATTCCCACACAGTGTAAAACCATATCTAAAAAAGCTATAGCCGTGAGCATGTACGACTGGCTTTTTCACAAAAAAACGGCATGAACACACTATGATTAAAAAAAATACAGCTAACACTGCGAAGTTTCATGTAAAGTTTGTAAACGGACGACAAATGCGAGTTCCATGACATGTCAGAATCCTTAATAATAATAAAAAAATGCGGTGGCTTAGCTCGGCTATGCCAGGATATACGTAGCGGGAGCTTATGCGCACAAAATGAGAGGCAATCAAGCGGCTCCGGTGCAGCGTCAGACTTGGCTACTGCGCAACGGAGGTGCACAGCTGGGCACGCGGCGGCGCCAGTGCGTCTGCCGCGGCTATGACGTCACACCTCTGGAACGCGCAGACCGGCGAGGCGCGCGCGGCGGCGGCGAAGCGCGCGGCGGCGGCGGCTCCGGCGCGCCAGCTGTGCGCCGTGTGACGTCACTGCTCCTCGCGCATGCGCAGCACTGCTCTTTGGGAGCCACGCGAAACTGCTCAACCTCGGCCAGTGTAGCTCACGCTACAATAACGATAATAATAATAAATAAATGATGTTCATTATAGTGCCCAGGAACAACCTTGCGGTCTTGGTACTGGCACACTGGATGGAAATGAATATATACAACACACAAAAACAGAAGAGCAATGCACCATTCAGTAACTGCATATAATCATACACGACATACACTGAGCTGAATGATAACAAAATACAATTTCTAGGTCTTGTGTACAATGATGAGATATTGCAGTAATGTAAAAAGTTTGAGAGGCACTCGAAACGAATAATATACGTAGCAGTAGCACAAGCACAGACAATGTCTGTGCTCTGTGAAATCAATCTTAAAGTGAACCACAATCATTATTCAACCGCCGGACAGGCCTTCAATAGAAATATTAAATACCCTGTAGCACGAGTTAAAAAATCGGGCTTCTCAAAGTACTGGTTATAACACTCAATCGATCTAAAAATTGGGCTTAAAAGACTAAAATTTTTGTAAATATAGAATGATGATTGATTCCGAGTAGACACACGTGGAACCCTAAGGCACACTTCAGACAAGGGCTTTGTGAATTAATCGAACCATGCAACGTTTCAAACAAAAACAATAGGCC
>JABSTQ010004868.1:0-42130 GCA_013358835.2 Ixodes persulcatus | reverse complement strand
ACTCCTTGCAGAAGTGGCATGACAACGAGGTTGGAAGCATAGAGTTATTACAATAAATGCTAGAGGCTCAGGTGGCGCTAGTGTGCTGTTGCATTTTGAAGCAGACCGCAAGCAGTCAGAAATTGACTTCCGGTAATGCATTTCTATGGGAAAAAGCGAGTGCACTTTCTCTCTGCGCTCGATTATAAGAGCAAATATCGCGAATAATTTGTACGTACTAGGCACATTGGAACATTTCTCAGTCACGCAGACAAAATAATTGGTCAGTTAGAGCATTTTTATTTGAAATTCGTGGCGTGAAAAACGGTGTTAAAACCGCATCGTGCATGTATTTATGTGCACTGTCGGACACTGTTAGCGCGAACACGACGTCGACGCTTTCCAGCATGGGGGATATGCGTGCCAAACGAACGAAGGACGTGGAAAACCAAGAGAGACGGCAAGAACTACGCAGTAACACTGGATAAGTAACTCCTTGTGCACGCGCAGACGATCAAAATAAATTGAAAGCTACGTAATATAGTCAGATTTGCAATAAATAAGTACTGCTTTGTTCTTTCTGCTCATGAATATGTGCGAAGATGCTTGTTCTGGGTTCAAATCATCACCCTCACGCTCCAAATCTTTGCAAATAGGGGGAGCCAGGGAGCAGGTGCCCGATAAAAACTGCCCGACATGGGAAATAATAAAAAGACACACCTTTCGTAGCTCACGTGCTTTATTTTTTGCGTTCGAATGTTTCTTTAACCGATCGTAAAGATGCACGACGGAGTAATTTTCATCCAATGAGAGGACGGGCATACTAGCAATACATAAGCACCACCGGAATGCTAACAAACGTTGAACACACTCTACATTTCTTTCGATCGTTAGTTCGCTTAGAATCGTCGCTTGTTTTCACATACCTTCCTTGAAACAGAGGTTTGGGCCTGAAATATAGCGAAGTTTAACATTGTTCAGTGGTAAAGAAAAAATGCTGCAACTCAAGCAATTACACTTCCACAATATTGATAAAGGTACATACTATCCGGTACAACTGAGATAACAAAAGTTATTCATGTTATTTTCCAGCAAAGAGACAAAATTAATGCGCTTTTTCCCATAGGAATACACAGGAAGACTGGAAAAGTAGACTGCATGCTGTCTGCTTCAATTTGCAACCGGAAGTCCCGTAGACACTAGTGCCAGCTGAGCCTCTAGCGTGTATTGTAATAACTCTATGTCTTAAAGGACACGTGCAAAGGAAAAAAAACTTTTTTTTAAACAGGCTAGATGGAAAAAGAATATTATAAAACGAATTTACAACGAATAAAAAAAGATTTAGAGCTATATTTACGGCGCAAAACGAATTTGTAGTTGGCCCCCGCGGGAGCCGCCGCTGGTCACGTAGTAGGCCTACGCGTCGCCGCGCTGCGTCGCCGCCACCGCAAAGTGACGCCGCCGCCGCACGCTGAGCGTTGTGCGAACGCCGCTTCAACGCGTTTCTCCACGCCGCCGTCGCCGCCGCCGCACAAGTTTGTCTGGTTCGGGGCGCCGCCGCCGTCATCTGACCGGCGCACAGGTCTATCACGTCTGCTTGCGCTTTCTCATGAGTTTCCTTTGGGCTCTAGAAGTTACTTATTAATCTTTGTTTTTTTTTTTGTTATACTTCAAACAAAGATGAATAAGTTACTTTTAGAGGCCATACACCTTTTTCGTTTAGCCTCGCACCCAGCCACGTTGTCCCCCTATCCGGTATGCGTTCCGAACAAAAAGCAAGAGATTACAACCCCGAGCAAGCAAAAAAGTATAGAAGGGTCATAACAAGAACGACTGACGGCTGCAATTAAAATGTTAACACGTTCTACTGTCGAGGCGAGAAGAAAGCGATGTTTTCACGCATACCGGAAGTTCCAGAATTGAAGATGGCGGCGCTCACGTAGAAAAGGTGTATAGAAAGCTTCCGAAAGAGCGCACAAACACCACGTGACAAATATGGGCCCGTCACGTGATAAATAAGGGCCACTTTTCCGCGGCGCCCGCAGGCGCCAACTACAAATTCTTTTCCACAAGGGCGCCGCCATCTTGAATTGTCGTCACTTCCAGTATGGGTGAAAACATTGTTTTGCCGTCGCCACGCCAATAGAAGACATTTAGGTATAAACGTAACTGTCACACATTCTCGTTTTGGCTCCCTTCTATTTTTTTACTGGTTACAGGTTGAAACGTTTTATTATTTTTTCGTGGCCGTACCGGATACGCCTATTTGGTGGCTGGGGACGAGAGTACACGAAAAAGGTCTATAGCGCCGTAAATATAGCTCTGAAAATTTGTTTTCTTCGTTGTAAAATCGTTTTATGATATCCTTTTTCCATCTAAGCTGTTTAAAAAAAAAATGTTTTTTTTTTCCTTTGCATGTGTCCTTTAAAGGGGCACTGACAACCCAAAGGTCGTTTGTATTTCCCGCGCTCACCTCCTCGCTTCTTTTGATCGGTGACGTCAAAAATCAGGAAATTTAGAAGCTTTGTAGGTTACATTTCTATAACATTAAATAACGGCAATCGTAAAACATGTTTTTTAACGCAATTGCGAACGCACTACGGCTCCTCTTTTTGAAATACCAAAAATCAGAGTTCGGTGTGATGTTGCTTCCTAGATTTGTACCCTCCCTCGGAAAACTTGCTGGCGCTCGTTGGCGAGTCCACGGTACACCGTGGGCGAGTCGGAGAAAAACCGGTTGTTTCCCGCCGGCGCCTCCTCCTCGCTTCTGGTCGCCGTAGCAACGGCGGAGGTCCAAAAGAAAGTCGAGTCGCAGGAGACCGCAAAATTTGAGTCACTGCACTGGCGCGGATCGCACGGGAACTTCAAATTCGGCATTTGGAAATTGTTTTTTTAATTCACAAATACTGAATTTTAAAGTTTAAAATTTTGAGGGTAATGTCCCGACATCGTTTTCAATCGTTTCGGATAATAAAAAAAAATATGATTTTGGTGTGTCAGTGCCCCTTTAAACTGCCGCCTACGTGTATTTTTTTTTAAGGAGCGACGTTGCATTTAATGTTTGCATGCAGATCGACCGTCCCACGTGCTAAGCGCACAGGACGACACAGGCATTTTTGGTGCTCTCTTTGTGCCCACAGACCCTTGCCTTGCTTTCGTGGGCATGCATGTTTGAAGAGTGCTTTTTGGCGTGCATTCCCAATCTGGTATAGGAAGCAAGCAAGCCGGCCGTGTCGCGGCGGTCGCCTATTGTTCGCTGCGACCTAGCGGTAGCCGCCGCAGGAGCGTCGGGGAGCAATGGCGACGAACAGCACGGCGGACAGTGTCCCCGTCGTGATTACGACGGAATTTAAGGCAGTTACGAATTCGGAAAGTTCCTTCGGTAGCCGGTGCCGCCAGAGCAGAATCATCGGGAAGTAATAGCAACGAACAGCACAGAGGACAGTGGGCGATTACGAATCCGGAAAGCTTCTTCGGCAGCCGGTGCAGAATCATCGGGGGGAAGCAATGGCGATGAGCAGCACAGCGGACAGTGTTCCCGTGGGGATTACGACGGGGTTTAAGGCGGTTACGAATCCAGAAAGCTTCTTCCGTGGTGCCAATATGACGAAGGGAAAACTGTTTCATGAATCTGGCCGCATGTACGACGTCAAGGAGGTCCGTTTCGACGGACAAGTGGATGTCACGGAGCGCCGTACTCCGCAAACAAAATTAAGCGCGCCCGCAAAAAATTTAGTTGGCGTTGAGTGGACTGCGGTAATTATGTACGTTTATTTCTGAATCAGCTTGACAATAACTGGGCGATTTTTTTCGCGCCGTTCCGCAATTTTCACTACTATCTTCCTGTAGGCTGATGGAAACATCCAAGGGTAGGCTTGGGTGGGCGACCGCTTTCCGCTTCTCGATTCCGGTGAAGTATTTGCTGTATACTTTAGAGTTTGCCGTCGGTGTCGATGCTGTTCCATCGTCGCTAGAATAGAAAAAAGTTAATTGTATTATTCATCAGCAGCTTAAACAAAGCGCGAACTGGAAGGTAAGAAACTGTTGGATAGCCGGGGTTCGAAGACGACGAAGCGCGTTGAGAGCGGGAGCTCTGCATCTCGTGCTGGACTTCGGGCGGACTCAAGACGCATCACTTCATCTCATTCTATGTACATAGCTGAGTAAACCCACCTATACTACAAAACATGGTGTCAGAAGTTTTGGGACTCGTCAGCTATCTTCGACGCCAGAAGTGAGCGGCCCAGTTCGCAGAGAACCACCAGGTCTTCCTGACTACATCGTTCAAAACCAGGCCTGCTCATGACGCAATCTGGACAAGCCACCTCATCGGTGCAAGACACCTCCTCGATGCCATATCAGCTCAGCGCTCCTGAACCTTTCAATTTTCATCCGGAACAATGGTTGACATGGAAGCGCCGCTGGGAGCGTTTTCGATCGGCATCTGGATTGCACGTCAAGCCTGAGGCCGACCAGGTAAACTCTCTCATTTACCTGATGGGACCTAAAGCGGAGGAAATTTATGCGACGCTCAACATTTCGACCTCTGAAGCTAACAACTACTTATCCGTCATCCAAGCTTTCGAGACACATTTCATTGTCAAAAAGAACATTGTCTACGAGTGAGCTATGTTCAATTCTCGTATCCAAAAAGATGGTGAACCAGTCGCGGACTTTATCACGGCGCTGCACACACTCAGCAAGAAGTGTGAGTACGGCCAAATCAACGATGAGCTTATTCGCGATCGTATTGTGGTTGGTGTTCGCGATAAACGACTGTCCATGAAGCTGCAACTAGAGAGTGAATTGACGCTAGAGAGAGCAGTTCTTCTCGCGAAGCAAACTGAAATAGTCGGAAAACAACAGGAGGCCCTCAGACAAGAGGGTGCCACGCAACCTGATCAGGTTCAAGTCGACCACCTCAAGATATCCAAGAGGCACACCACACCTGTAGAAAAGCACAGCATGATAGCAAAAGATTCACAAGCTTGCTATTGGTGCGGCAACCATGACATTCACCCACGAAAAGACTGCCCAGCATCGAAGAGCAAATGCCACAAATGTGGAAAGCCGGGTCACTTCGCAAGCGTTTGCAAATCGAAGTCGACCTTCCTGCATCAAATCTCAGAGCCTACAACTTCCAAGCACCTTGACGAAGACTTCTACTTCACTGGAACCGTGACGTCTCCGGGCAAATGCGCACCATGGCGAGTCTTGCTTCGTATTGGGAGCGAAGATGTGAGCTTTCGTTTGGACACTGGTGCTGACGTCTCTGTCGTGCCGGAGCACCTACTCTCCAAACTGCAAGACCAGGGCAGTCTTCGACACGCGGATAAAGTTCTTCTTGGACCAACAAAAGAACGCCTGCAGGTTCTCGGCGTGCTGCAGGCAACGGTCACGTTCAAGGACTCTCAGACAACGGGCGCATTCTATGTAACAAGAAATGTCAATGAGCCACTGCTCGGCTTGGACCTCATAGAAGCCCTAAACATCATCCAACGAGTAAATCAGCTGTCCACTTCACAAGCTCTCGATCCAATCAAGGAGTACCCCTTGCTTTTTGAAGGTCTAGGGGAAGCTGCATACGTGTGCGAAATAAAGCTAAAACCTGATGCTTATCCAGTTGCCTTGTCGTCACCGAGACGCATACCAGTTCCACTCCAGAAAGCAGTTGAAGAACAGCTAAAAAAAATGGAGAACGAAGGTGTTATTTCCAGAGTTCGGGAACCAACAAGCTGGTGCTCACCTGTTGTTGTAGTTCCAAAGAAGAATGGTGATGTTCGCATCTGCGTTGATTACACATCACTTAATAAAAGTGTTCTGAGGGAGTACCACCCGATACCGAGCGTGGAACCTCTTCTAGCGACTCTTGGGCAGGCGAGAATATTTTCTCATCTCGATGCCTATTCAGGCTTCTACCAAATCAAGTTGCACCCAGAGTCGACGCTGCTTACGACTTTTATCACACCGTTTGGCCGGTACAAATTTAATCGACTACCATTTGGAATCTCCTGCGCGCCGGAGATCTTTCAGCGAATGATGCACCAAATTCTTGAAGGATTGGAAGGAGTCACGTGCCTTATCGATGATATTTTGATATGGGCCGACACACGGAGGGAACACGACATTCGTCTCCGAAGAGTCCTCAAAAGGTTGCAAGAAAATGGGATCACCCTAAACGTACAGAAATGCGTGTTTGCTCAGGAACGAATTCAGTTCCTTGGACACGTCATTGATCACAGGGGTGTAAGCCCAGATAATGAAAAAATATCAAGTATCTTAAACATGCCTCCTCCGACGAATACAACAGAGCTAAAGAGGTTCCTCGGTATGGTAAACTTTATTGCAAGATTTATACCAAACCTAGCAGATGTACTTCAACCCTTGCGAGAGCTGCTCCACAAGGATGTCGAATTTGTCTGGGAAACTCCTCAGCAACAAGCGTTCGAGAGGGTAAAATCAAGCCTGACATCTCAACCAGTCTTGGCACTCTACTCTCCAACAAAAGCGACAATATTATCAGCAGACGCCTCCAGCTACGGTATAGGAGCAGTGCTCATGCAGCATCAGAAAGATGAAACTCTCCGACCAGTTGCCTACGTTTCAAAATCATTATCTGAGACGGAAAGAGGATATTCTCAAATCGAAAAGGAAGCGTTCGCAATCACCTGGGCCTGCGAAAAGCTGAAGGACTATCTTGTAGGACTAACCTTTCACATAGAGACTGATCACAAGCCTCTCATACCACTGTTTACCAGAAAGCCTGTGGACGATCTTACACCCAGACTTCAGCGAATGCGTCTCCGGATGATGAGGTACGACTTCACAATGGAACATGTTCCGGGAAAAGACCTCGTAGTCGCAGACACCCTATCGAGACAACCTCTCAAAAATGAGGACAGCCTGTGCATAGCAGAAGAGGTAACAGAATTCGAGCATGCCCTCATTCATCACGTACCGGCTTCAGATGTCTGTCGGGAACAACTGTCGGCAGCTCAAGACAATGACCCGATCATGAGCATTTTGAAAAAGTTCATAACGGAAGGGTGGCCCACAAGTAAATCAAAAACACCTCAGGACTGCCTTCCATATTGGCAGTTCAAAGACGAACTGACATTGTATGACGGCACTATAATGAGAAACTGGCGATACCTTGTACCCCTCTCAATGAGACCTTCAGTACTGCAGTTTCTACACGATGGACACGAGGGCGTTGTCAAGTGCTCAAGAAGAGCCAAAGAGTCGTGTTGGTGGCCTGGCATCACTACAGGGGTGGTCCAGCTGCGCCAATTGCGCCATTTTGATAAATTCTCCTTTACCTGCGCCTTGCTGCGCCTAAAGACACAAATTGCGCCAAACTGCGCCAAACCGCGCCAAACTGCGCCAAAAAGGGCTAGTCGGTCCGTGAACGAATCCTTTTTTGGAAGAATGGCGTTTTCGGCTGGCAACCCGGTCGGAGTTTTATTTTCTAGGCTAGGTGGCGCAAGCTGCCGCCCGATATAAAGGGTAGAGCCGTTAACATAGCCATCACAATCCAATTCAGGTTTCCGGCCCACTGGCATTATTGCGCATTATTGTTTTGTTGCGACCGTTTTGATATGCGGCGTTGTGGCTGTTCATTTCTGCATCGCCACTACTAAGTCCTCTTGAAGATGAGCCAACGTGAGTACTTTTTTTTTCTGCATGCGCGTTTTACGTTACAGACCCCATAGTAGAAATTTGCTCGGACGCTCATTCACCGGCAGACCAGCGGCATCAATACCGAACATGGTACTCTTTTCGATCGCGTGGTCGTTGCTTGATTTCCTTGTTGCGAATTGTTGCGTGTTCCTTTTCATGTCAAATGCCGTAAACGATTGGTCACCCCTTGGTTGTCACACTGTCGCACTGCGTGCAAACTCAGAATAGAGCTTACAAACATGTTTAATAAATCGCTATAGTTTCGGATTCTCGGACGCCTTGAGTATATTTATCACAATCACGAAAAACAGTCAATATTTTTTTTTTCACCTGTGATATAAAGCCTACAGTCAAAAGGCAAGAAGTATTAAGCAATATTTTAGTTTTCATCTGTGATATTTTGTTACATAGTTAAGCTTTAGCTGCAAGAATGTTCTGTCATAAATAAAATGGTTTTCTTATGGTGAGTTCTTTTCTTTGTAAATTACTATATGAAATTGAGATGTTCGTGACACACACAGACATATATATATATATATGGGGGGGTGAGGTAAGATTGACAAGGGCAGCCGTAATATATATATATATAACAATAAAGACATGGCACAGAACTGCTCTATGTTCATGCTGCTCCAAAATGTTTAGTTTTCCTGATACCAAGGTGCTCCAAAACGAGCTTTTCCCTGCTCCAAAAGGGGAGTTTATGTGATACGAATTGCTCCAAAATTGGGTTTTTCTTGCTCCAAAAATTGCTCCAAAACCTAAAATGGCTGGACCACCACTGATCACTAGAGAAATTACAGAAATGGTTGAAAGGTGTGCCAGCTGTCTTCACCAGAGGCAGCACAGAAGCCAACCACTGATGCCAACTCCGCTCCCAGAACGCCCTTGGCAAAAACTGGCCATGGACATCTTCTACGCGGAAGGCAAGCACTATCTCCTTATCACTGATTATTATTCTAGATACTTCGAAGTAGCCCTCCTCGAAGACCAATTACCGGAAACAACCATTCTTAAAGCAAAGTCTATTTTCGCTAGACACGGGATACCTGAGACGGTCATTACAGACAATGGCCCCCAATTTCGATCGGCATTCGTGTCATTTAGCAAAGAATGGGGCTTTCGACACGTCACGTCAAGCCCAAAGTATCCTCAAAGTAACGGTGCAGCAGAGGCGGCTGTCAAGATAGCAAAAATGAAGTTTAAGAAGTCAACTGACCCTTATAGAGCGCTTCTTGCATATCGTGCTACACCATTAGCTTGTGGATACAGTCCCGCAGAGCTCTTGTTCAGCAGAAAGATTCGAACACAGGTGCCGGTCCTACCACATCTGCTCAACCCGAGAACACCTGACCTCTCCCGGTTGAAAGAGAGCGAGAGACAAGCGAAAAACAAACAAGCGTCTGACTTCAACAGGCATCATGGAGTTAGGAACCTGCCAGAGCTTCAGTCATCACAGAAAGTCTGGATCAAGGACCTAAATAAAGGGGGGACAGTACTCAAGAAAGCCGATTCGCCGCGCTCATATTGGGTATCCACAAAGGATGGCACTGTCCGGCGAAACGCGAAGTTTCTGGTTATTGATCGAAGCGAAAACAAGGAGGACGATGAGATGTCGTACAATGATTTGCCAGGTACAAGTTTATACAAAGGCCACCAGGACGATGATCCACTCAGTGTTGACGATGAACCACTCAGTGTTGACGATGAACCACTCAGTGTTGACTATGAACCACTCAGTGTTGACGTAGAGCCACAACGTGGGTACACTACACGAGCGGGAAGATTGGTCAAGCCACCAAGTCGTTTTGGACAATAAGGAAAAGGGAAGATGTTGGATAGCCGGGGTTCGAAGACGACGAAGCGCGTTGAGAGCGGGAGCTCTGCATCTCGTGCTGGACTTCGGGCGGACTCAAGACGCATCACTTCATCTCATTCTATGTACATAGCTGAGTAAACCCACCTATACTACAAAACAGAAACGACACTAACCTGTATGGACGCTCAAGTCGCACCCAGGTCGCGCAGTACTCCGCCTCGTACGGCTTTGAAGGGATGATGTAGTACTTCGTGCCGTGCGCGATCTTGGACGTATTGTTGCAGCCGACCACGCAGCAATTGTTGCGGCTTTCTTGGTGCGGAATTGCCATCTCAGAAATTACAGCGCTAACCCACTACAACGCACAACCAACGCAGCGACTGGCCGAAGCTCCCCGATGCAACAGACCCGTTTGCCGCTAGGGGCGCCCTGGTCGGGGCTTGGAATTAGATCCGCACGGTTCCTATACAAGGATGATGTGATGAAGAATCTTTGTGCTTTCATGGCGGAACAGTCGGAAAACCTCTGTCCAGCAATCTGCTAGAAGTTCCTATAGATGTTCTGCTATGAACCCTGGGGCATTTACGCCTTTCAAAAGCTCATTTTAAAACGTCTGCAGCTGCTAGGTAGGCACAGAAACCGTGAAACAAATCAGCTATGTACAAAAAAAAAATTGTCTCTCGCGCATGCCCACGCGCTTCAGGGCGATTTCCTTGGGAACATAAATTTGAACGACACAAGTGAGGATGAGGACACCAACACCGCCCTCTCTGTATTCAATTCGGAAAGGGGATTTTGAAGTATGTTCAACTTAAAGGGTTCATGAAACAAATTTTGGGCTGGGATAAATGAATTTAGATTGGGATTTTACTAATAGCATATTGTTAAGAAGTCAAAAACCTGATTTTCATTACGAAAATTTAAGAAACGCAGCGAACTATTTCGTACCCCCTTCCCTTCAAAAGCTCTCTGCTTTTCCCCTTTGATACATCTGCGGTACCTAAAGCACGTCACTTGGCCCAAATGCACATCACAAGACCCCAAACCTCACTTATTCCCTTCACCCCTAGGCTGATGGTGCGGTTAAAGCTATGTGCTTGCCGGACCAATCAGCCGTCTCCCTCAACACCTGACCTCATTCTCTGCGCATGGGTATGCGCGAGGGAGCGTGATCACGTGGCAAAGGTGCGGCAGGCCCAACGAGCACGTCGCTTCCACAGCACTGTCAGCTTAGGGGTGAACAGGGTGGGGAAAGCAACTTTTGTCCGAGTTTAAAGCGACGGGCTAATCTTCTAGGGCAGTGGTTCTCAAATGGGGGTCCGCGGATTCTTTGGGGTCAGCGAAGGCATTCGAGGGGTCCGCGAAGCCCAGCTTCTTCAGTCAAGCCCGGCAATAAAAGTTTTCTTTTCTTAGATTGAGAGGAAACTTTTCAATTTTCGGGTGTCAATAAGAGATGTCTATTTCACACTAGCACTTAGTGATATCCATTTATTAAATCACTATCATAATTAACCTATACTTTCCCTTCCTCTCACCACGAACGGGGTCCTCCGTCATCTCCGCCGATCCGCAAGGGGTCTGCGAAACATCAGTGGCTGGGAACCACTGTTCTAGGGGGAGAATGGCGGTGTCCGGGTACACGTAAAACAAGGGTCCAAACAAGAGGGGAGTCCCTCCTTTTCGTCTTCTTGAACTGTTTGGTACAATGCGCGATTTGTGAATTGAGGAGGAAAGCTAAGAAGGAAAAAGTTGAAAAATTGTTTTGACCGCTTTAAACAGTTGAGCGTACTTCCAAAGAGCGGCGCTGCTCTGATGTTTAGTGCAGCTACGTAACAGTTTTTGCTACGTCATGGCCTACTTAGCAAGATCCCCAACATTGCTAGATTACCTCCCAACCAAGCTTCATAGGCATCCACCAAGTGTACATTGGAAGATTGTTTAATTAGCTGTAAATTTAGTTTTCTTGTGCCTTTCAATGAAAGACTGGTGTTTTTGAGGTTATGCTGCAACATGCAACACATTTCAGCTAGAAAATGAGCGCTGGACTTTCGTTTCCGTACCCTTTAATCATAGATATGTGGTTTTAAGCGTAAGAGTTAAATGTTGTAACCCTTCATGGTTGTGCACGTGATGTTTGGATTATGATCATGCAGAAAGAATTCAGAAATGAATGTGCCGCTCGAACTGTGTTTCGCTCGAACAGAGTATGACTGCTCGGACGGCAGATTCCCGGTCTTCGGCGCGTGGCGTACGGATTATGTCGATCGTTCCGCTAGTCGCGCTCTTCCACCATGATTTTGGATGACGGTGATTAAGACATCACGTGCACCATATTGTCAGTCACCAAGAGCTACTCCGACGCACTTGTTAACTTCGTTTCTCACGACCACCGCCAGGGTATTTCCGGCTTCTGGTTGGCCACATTCGTATTTGTAAAGACGCCCTGGGAACACGCCTAGCATGCTTTCGGCCAATGGCGTCTCCTCATTTGACTCCCATACTTCCCAATGAATGGCCAAACTCTCTGTATATACAGCTCTGGGGTGGGATATTATTGATCTCTACAACAATTGCTGGATCACGCTTCCCCACTCCGCGAGTACAGCCATTGGACAGCCATCTTGCATGTTGCAAAATCAACTTTTTGGAGCATTGCACAGGCTGGGTGGCTGCGTCCTGAAGACACGTTTTCTACTTGTTCGTCGTAATTTGCCGAAGAAGTTTTGAAAACCTTGTGTAAACAATAAAAATTGCCTTTGAGAACACTGGAAATTTTTATGCAAGCGCAGCACCGCAGGAAAAAGGCACAACTCATTGAAAGCAAGTTTCGCCGGTTTCGCGGCGTGATCAAAGCTTCCTTGTTGTGCCGAAGTGCTGTGTTTCTGTGCCTTCGCATGCTTATAACGATCAACAATCGATGCCGTGGCAAAATTTTAAAAGTGTGTCATGCGTAGATGTCTGCTTTATATATTGGCCACGTAGGTCTGGATTGTCCAGCTGTTCCGGTGAGTTGCTATCTGTAAAGTACCCCGTGGAACCAAGATCGTGAAGGCAACTTTCTTTAAAGGGGTACGGAAACGAAAATTGAAATGTTGTCACTAAGTGGGGAGGAATAAAGAATAATAATACCCACTCCGAGGTTAACAAAAATTACTTTAACAGAACAGAAGATTAGGTTGGACCGGTGACAGGCGATAGGTATACATAGTTTGGAAATGAGTCAAGCATGACGGATAATAGCCGTAATTGATATGCACATTTGTATTTTGAATGACTGGCTATATTTTTCGTTCCAAACGGTGCACTCGAGCAAGGGAAAAGGAGAAGCGAACAGAGAGCGCGATGAGTCATAAAATCTCCAACGCAAAGAAAAAAGATTTTTTGCATTTGTGATGTAGCAGGGCTGGCGTGGATGAGCTTTGCCATTGGTGGCATTGTGGTGGTGTCAACACGTTACAACCGAACCATTTCAAGTACCCGTGGGGTGACGAGCGTATCACGTGTGAGGCGCTCGCCACTCCACGGGAGCTACGGACATGCAAGCCGGATCAACGAGGCACGAAGTTTCTCGTCGTCCGGAAACTTGTGGGTCAACATATCGCTGTTGACTAAAGAACTGTTCTCAGCCATGCAGATATGCGGCGACATCTCAATGTTAAAAAATACAGAACGGCTTCAAACTGTACAGCAAACACACAGGAACAACTCGGTGACATTCCTCAACGAGCCCATCTCATGGCATCTTGGTGGCTTCCTTCGCGAAGGGGCAAAGGCTTCGTAATTGCGTTCAGGCCGAGATAACTTAAACTTATAAGCATACTTTAAGGAGCGGCGCTACTCCGATGTTTAGTGCGGCTACGTAACGGTTCCTGCTACGCCATAACTATATGGCAAGATTCCCAACGTTGCTAGATTACCCACCAGCTAATCTTCACAGGAATCCACCAGGTACACATTGAAAGATTGTTTAATTAGCTTTAAATTTAGTTTTCTTCTGTCTTTCAATGAAAGACTGGTGTTTGTAAGGTTATGCTGCAACATGAAACACATTTAAGCTAGAAAATGGGCGCTGGAATTTTGTTTCTAAAGGGGTCAAATCACATCGCCACTTTTGAACAATGGAGCCAGGGGCGTCGGAAGTGTTTCGTAGGAAGGGGTAGCACAGAAATAGATTTTTGTTGTACTAAATTGATTGTCATAAGCATCTAGTAAACAAAACAAATGTGCTGCCGCTGTTGTTGTTTCCCTCTTCCTCTGCTCCCCCCCTCTTCCATTTCCACTGGACACTGGATCAAGCTCACTTCTGGATTATGAGTGTTGCAAGTTACAAATACAGTCGTCAGACTAAAGTAAAATGCTGCTCCAGAGGCACATACGTCTTCACGCACATTGCACTTGCAAAATGCATCCACACGGTGTCGATTCTTGATGGGTATCCATGCGTACGTGTGAAGACACAGGGACACAGCACTTCGGCGTGACAAGAAAGCTTTGATCATGCCGCAAGACTGGCGAAACTTTCTTTCGACAAGTTGTGCCCTTTTCATGCTGTGCTGTGCTTTCGTAAAAATTTCCATATGTTCTCAAAGGCAATTCTCATTGTTTTTTACAAAGTTTTAATGAACTTCTTCAGCGAATGACGACGTAAGAATAGAAAACGTGTCTTCAGGGCACTGCTGCTCAGCCTCTGCAACGCTCCAAAAAGTAGATTTCGTGACATGCAAGATGGCCATCCGGTGGCTGCACTTGCGCTGCAGCAACCAAATGGGGATGCGCGATACAGCTAATTGTCATAGAGATCAGTGGGGGAATTCACCGGACGCCATTTTTTAGTGCGTTTTATACATAGCTTGCAAGTGTCGTCATTTCTGCAGGCACTGACGGTTATTTCTACTCACGATTTTTTCAAAACTACAACTAATGCGGTGTGAGGCTAACACGGTGAACTACTCTTGCAGCGCATAAAATACTGGCATGGCCGCAAATGATGTCACATGCAAGCCATGTATAGGGGCCATGTTCATCAGAACGAGCTCACACTTATGGCCTGCCAAAGCTGGCGATTTTGATAGTGTGGAATGCCTGTCACAAGTGCACCTTGCAAAGTCGCCGTCAGGTCGGGCTCAGCAGTCTGATTCGGCTGTTGGTGCCAGTTTACAAATGATGAGTCATTCTGTATTTATAAACAATAAGACATTTTGTACTTACTGGCCGCTCACACGGAAGCAGACAAGTGACTCATTCTTTTTAAATTCCCAATTTTTCAAATTTATTGCACTGTATAAGAATGTGGTCACACTCATCAATTGTAACCACGAAGTGTGGCCACGAAGCACTCTGAAACCAGTTGGTTGCTTTAATTAAAGGGGCTGTGCAAAGATTTTTATATTTTCAGTAAATACCGCTTATAAATACCGTAAAGTTCCGAGAGAACACCCGCCCCCGAGAGGTCGCCCATCCCGTTTTTCTGGCTAAATATCTGTAACATAAAAATTCCGAAACATCGCCCACGCCCCGCTATCCGTCGAACGTCACGCAATGTCCGACGGGAATCGCATCAACCGTGCAATTTGCTGTACCGGCACGTCAGACAAGCGAGTTTATAGCGGATTCCCGCGTTTTTGTCCGCGATGTGCGTGTGCGATCTCCATTCCACGCGAGTTGGTCCCGCGTGTACTATATTGCATCGTGAAATATGATTTCGCTGCGTTCGCGATCTGCGGTATTTGTTCCCGTAACATACGAGTTTGTAGCGGATTCCTGCCTTTTTGTCCGCGATCTGCGCGTGCGATATCGGTTCCTGTGACAGGCAAGTTTGTAGCGGGATCCAGCGTGTTTATCGCATCGTGAAACACGAATTTGTGGTGTCCGCGATCTTTGGTATCAGTTTCCGGGTCACGTAGTTTGTAGCCGGTTTTTGATAAAGTTTTGCTCTAGCGTCCCCAAAGAAAGCCCACCCCATGTTTTTCACCATTCATCTCTTCATTTTGGGTGGGCGTTCTTTCGGAACTTTACGGTAATCATTGACGGTCCTAACCTATCATATGTATGTCCCTCCACTCTTGGCAGTTTGCAAGAATAAATAGCAAAATATGGGCAGTGTTTAACCCCTCAACTCGGCTAAAACAAGCAACCGCTTGATCTGGGGCCGGCTACATGCCGCCGATATTCATCATAGCCACGTGCTGGGGGTTGCTAAAACACAACACGCCGAGTTCCAGACACTGTTAGAGTTTGGCTATTTTATTCATAGCAGTGATTGGAACCGAGGCACTATCCAAATCGCTCGTCTAGGCATTGATTGTTGGGAGCACAAGGTGAGTGCTTGCATGGGGCATTTGCCTGTCGTCATTAGGGGCTAATCCCCATGGCAGCAACACTGCAGTCCCATCAGGTTTTGCGAAGGACAGACAAGTCTGCTTTTATTTTCGAAATTCCAGCGCAAAAAGGAGCCTCTTAGTCAGTGGCATTGCTTGCGAGTATGTATATACTTGGTCACACTAGTGCCAGCAGCTTGTGTAAGGTGACAAACATTCCAACCCCATATCGTTGCACGTGCACGACCCTCGAAAGATAAGGGACGCTTGAGTGTCGCAAGCACCACGAAAGCTAAATCGTTCCGGGTTGAGGCCAAAATTTCAGAACTGCTTTCTTTCGTACGTCTCAGTCGGTTCCCAGCTTTCTATATCCTACATCCGTATACATTCTTGCACTTCAATTTTGGTTTCTTCCGTCTGACGCCCTGCAGCGATCGGGGGGCTCGGAGCATTGGCCTCCGAGGCCGCTCCTTTCAGCGCCACCAGTGGGAGCCTGATCGGGCATGCTGTCCAGGACACGAGCCAGTTCAAAACGACTACTCCAGCGTTCGGGCAGTCCGCCCCTTCGACCATGTCCAGCTTTGGTGAGAAACGCACGTCCTCGCCTTTGTTTGGTTGATGTGTGCAAAGAATGGGTCGGTAGCACCATGAAAGCGAAATCGTTCCGGTTTGAGGCTAAGATTTCAGAACTGCTTTTTTTTTCCCACTTCTCGGTTGGTTCCCAGCTTTGTGTCCTAGAATCGTATACATTCTTCCTTGCGCTTAAATTTCCATTTCTTCCGTCTGACGCCCTGCAGCGAACGGGAGGCTCGGACAATCGGCCTCCGAGGCCGCTCCTCCCAGCGCCACCAGTGGGAGCCTGATCGGGAATGCTGTCCAGAACACGAGCCAGTTCAAAACGACAACTCCAGCGTTCGGGCAGTCCGCCCCTTCGATCATGTCCAGCTTTGGTGAGAAACGCACGTCCTCCCCTTCGTTTGGTTGATCTGTGCAAAGAATGGGTCGGTTGCACCATGAAAGCTAAATCGTTCCGGGTTGAGGCAAACATTTCACAACTGCATTCGCACGTCTCGGTTGGTTCCCAGCTTTCTGTCCTAGAGTCGTATACATTCTTCCTTGCGCTTCAATTTCCGTTTCTTCCGTCTGACGCCCTGCAGCGAGCGGGGGGCTCGGAGCATCGGCCTCCGAGGCCGCTCCTCTCAGCACCACCAGTGGGAGCCTGTACGGGAATGCCACCCAGGGCCTGAGCCAGTTCAAAACAACGACTCCAGCGTTCGGGCAGCCTGCCCCTTTGACCACGTTCGGCTTAGGTGAGGGACGCACGTCCTCGCCTTTGTTTGGTTCATGCATGCAAAGAATGTGTCGCGTGTACCACGAAAGCTAGATCGTTCCGGGTTGAGGCAAACATTTCCGAACTGCTTTCTTTCCTACGTCTTGGTCTTTTCCCAGCTTTCTATATCTTACACTCGTATACATTCTTCCTTGTGCTTTAATTTCGGTTTCTTCCGTTTGACGCCCTGCAGCGAGTGAGGGGCTCGGAGCACCGGCCTCCAGCACCACCAGTGGGAGCCTGTACGGAAATGCCGCCCAGGGCTTCATCCAGTTTAAACCAACGACTCCAGCGTTCGGGCAGCCTGCCCCTTTGACCACATCCAGTTTAGGTGAGGAACGCACGTCCTCGCCTTTGTTTGGTTCATGCGTGCAAAGAATGTGTCACATTTACCACGAAAGCTAAATCGTTCCGAGTTGAGGCAAACATTTCAGAACTGCTTTCTTTCCTACATCTCGGTCTTTTCCCAGCTTTCTACATCCTAGATTCGTATACATTCTTCCTTGCGCTTTAATTTCGGTTTCTTCCGTTTGACGCCCTGCAGCGAGTGGGGGGCTCGGAGTATCGGCCTCCGAGGTCGCTCCTCCCGGCACCACCAGTGGGAGCCTGATCGGAAATGCCACCTACGACACAAGCCAGTTCAAAACGACGACTCCAGCGATCGAGCAGCCTGCCCCTTTGACCACGTCCAGCTTAGGTGAGGAACGCACATCCTCGCCTTTGTTTGGTTCATGCGTGCAAAGAATGTGTCGCATGTACCACGAAAGCTAGATCGTTCCGGGTTGAGGCAAACATTTCAGAACTGCTTTCTTTCCTACGTCTCAATCTTTTCCCAGCTTTCTATATCCTAGATTCGTATACATTCTTCCTTGTGCTTTAATTTCGGTTTCTTCCGTTTGACGCCCTGCAGCGAGGGGGGGGCTCGGGGCACCGATCTCCAGCACCACCAGTGGGAGCCTGTTCGGAAATGCCGCCCAGGGCTTCATCCAGTTCAAACCAACGACTTCAGCGTTCGGGCAGCCTGCCCCTTTGACCACGTCCAGTTTAGGTGAGGAACGCACATCCTCACCTTTGTTTGGTTCATGCGTGCAAAGAATGTGTCGCATGTACCACGAAAGCTAAATCAGTCCGGGTTGAGGCAAACATTTCAGAACTGCTTTCTTTCCTACGTCTCGGTCTTTTCCCAGCCTTCTATATCCTAGATTCGTATACATTCTTCCTTGCGCTTTAATTTCGGTTTCTTTCGTTTGACGCCCTGCAGCCAGCGGGGGGCTCGGAGCTCCGGCCTCCGGCACCACCAGTGGGAGCCAGTACGGAAATGCCGCCCAGGGCTTCATCCAGTTCAAACCGACTCCAGCGTTCGGGCAGCCTGCCCCTTTGACCACGTCCAGCTTGGGTGAGGAACGCACGTCCTCGCCTTTGTTTGGTTCATGCGTGCAAAGAATGTGTCGCATGTACCACGAAAGCTCAATCGTTCCGAGTTGAGGCAAACCTTTCAGAACTGCTTTCTCTCCTACATCTCGGTCTTTTCCCAGCTTTCTACATCCTAGATTCGTATACATTCTTCCTTGCGCTTTAATTTCGGTTTCCTCCGTTTGACGCCCTGCAGCCAGTGGGGGGCTCGGAGCACCGGCCTCCAGCACCACCAGTGGGAGCCGGTACGGAAATGCCGCCCAGGACTTCATCCAGTTCAAACCAACGACTCCAGCGTTTGGGCAGCCTGCCCCTTTGACCACGTCCAGCTTGGGTGAGGAACGCACGTCCTCGCCTTTGTTTGGTTCATGCGTGCAAAGAATGTGTCACATGTACCACGAAAGCTAAATCGTTCCGAGTTGAGGCAAGCATTTCAGAACTGCTTTCTTTCCTACATCTCTGTCTTTTCCCAGCTTTCTGCATCCTAGATTCGTATACATCCTTCCTTGTGCTTTAATTTCGGCTTCTTCCGTTTGACGCCCTGCAGCGAGTGGGGGGGCTTGGAGTGTCAGCCTCCGAGGCTCCCAGCGTCAGTGGGAGCCTGTGTGGAAATTCCGTCCAGTACACGAACCCATTCAAAATAATGACTCCAGCGTTGCCCGCACGTCGTCACCAAGGGCAAGGCAACGTCGCGTTAACGGTGTCGCCGTTCCTGCGATGCCGACAGAGGGCGGAGGGTCCGGTGAGGCTCAATTTATTGTCTTACATTGTCTAAGACGACCTCAAGGACGGCGCCTAGAGGATGACGTCGAGGACGACCTCAAGGATGATGCCTAGAGGAAAACGTCTAGGACGACCTCAAAGATGGTTTCAAGAGCAGCGCCTAGGGGACGACGCCTAGGACGACCTTGAGGACGACTTCTTGGACGACTTCTAGGACAACCTTGAGGACGACGCCTAAAGGAGAACTTTTCGGACGACTTCTAGGACGACCTTAAGGACGACCTCAAGGACGACGTCTAGGACGACCTCAAGGACGACGTCTAGGACGACCTAAGGGACGACGTCTAGGACGACGTCAAGGACGACGTCTAGGATGACCTCAAGGACGACGTCTAGGACGACCTTAACGACAACGTCTAGGACGACCTTAAGGACGACGTCTAGGACGACCTCAAGGACAACGTCTAGGACGACCTCAGGGAAGACTTCTAGGACGACCTTTCGGATGATTTCAAGGATGACTTCTAGGACAATCTCAAGGACGACTTCTAAGACGACCTCAAGGACGACTTCTAGGACGACCTCAAGGATGACTTCTAGGATGACCTCAAGGACGACACCTAAAGGAGGACCTCTTGGATGACCTCAAGGACGGCTTCTAGGACGATGCCTAGGGATGATGGGATCAGGACCAGACTATCTAATAATGCCAAGGAAGGTTAACTCACGCTGGATGCCCCCTCTTTTAAAGCGCAGCTCAATTGGGTGCCCGTTGCCGGCTTGAGCGGTGTCGCCGTCGGCGTAATGGCGCGTTGCATTATGGGACGTCTCCCATAATGACATTACACGTGACGTCACATGTTGCCCACGCGTTGCATTATGGGACGTTTCCCATAATAGGGACCTTTAGCAAACCGTTGCCGTGCTCCGCGTACTGTACTACCGGAGCCTTTGAAGCATGCTTTGAAGCGCGCGCCCGGGTGGTACTGTGACCTAGGGGCGCGGTGCTTAAAAGCATGCTTCAAAGGCTCCGGTAGTGCGGTACGCCGAACACGGCAGCGGTTTGCTAAAAGTCCCTAATGACGTCACGTGTGACGTCACAGGGAGGAGGAGAGATGCCAGCTACCTATTGTGCAGGCAAGTGATATCGTCATTCATAAATCACAGAGAGGCACGTATGAAAGCGTGGTCGTTATTCAAGTGGCCATCTACATGATTACGGGTTTGTGCTGTACTCATCGATCTCTGTGGCACGTCAGACGAAGTTGGTAAATTGTGTGCCGCCATGTTCGACAATGGCTCACTCGTGGTAGCTCTGTATCTCTCGCCTACAGCACTCACCAAATATTCCGTGCAAGACAAAGAACTTCATACCAGTCATGCAGGAAAATATCCCATTGGCCCCGAGGGACGTGCACTCGCTGTTCTGCTGTGTCATCTCGGGGGACACGCTCAAGACTAATGCTGAGTAAATCGAAAACACTGAGCAGTCTTCAACAGAGCCGACCGCCAGTAGGACGACATCGAGAGTATCACGTGCTTTGTCAAAGTGTTGACTCTAACGCTGTCTTGTTCTCCCGCCTTGAACCCGCTGTCCTATTTCCTGTCAACGGCAGAACTTAGACAGAGTGGAGCTTCCAGGTGTGAGAACTATATTTGTTTTCTCCGGATAAGCGGTGAGCGAGAATACCACAATATATATATATATATCTTTCTCAGATTGTTTACCATGGTATATTGCAAAATCGAAATACCTCAAGAGAGGAGCAGGAGGAATGGAGGGGAGGAGGAGGAGCAGAAGCTATGGATGAGGAGGAGGGGCATACCCTCCCCTCAGTACCCTCCCCACCTCCTCCTCAAGAGCTGCACTCTGATTTGTCATTACAGGGAGTTGTAAACGTCTTTCTTTTTTTTTTTATTAATTCATACTTGCCACGACCAATGGGTAGTTTTCTGTTAACATACCCGGACGCATTTGTTCCCATATCCTAGCGCATAACAGCTTCGCTGTAAAAATAAAACGCCCGACTTGGGCATTGCATCAAACGGGATGAAGTTGCGATGGTGCTTGACGAGGTTTTCTTGACGTGCAGCACTTGCTGTCGGAACAACGTGCAGTCTGACGCTCGGTGAAGGAATTGGGCGCGTTCACTAGCGGCTCCCTTGACTCCGAACGGAGTCACTCGAGTCGGAGTCATCGGAGCGCCTACTGAACAACAAAAAAAAAAAAACCGCGGCTCCAAACCTGCTTCAACGTAATTTCCGCTTCCTCCCCTGTGCCAGACGGTCTCCGAATAAACTGGAAGCAGACGATGGCGAGCACGATCGCTTTTATTTGACGCCGGTATTGAAGAAGTCTTGACAAGGTCGTTGAAGAAAAAGCGAGTGACTGTACACATCAGCGCTGCTGTTCGAAGCGATGCAACGCGATCGAGCCCTTCGCTTGGCGGTGCAAAGGCAGCTACTGTTACAAAAACGTCGTCAGCACACGCAAAATATAGAGCTCGGCGAATCTACGCCGCCGGTTGCGATACTTTTATACGGCCATACGTTTGTTCTGCCCTTCGTAACGAACTTGCCATAAAATGTATTCGTATAGACAAAGGAAGTTCGGCCGCGCTCGGCGATCAAGGTTTCGTCGGCCGAAGCGAGCGTCAGCCAACGTGCACCCCGATTTAGCTACACAAACAAAACATCAATCGGGATCATGCTCCGCGTGAGTGTCCAACCGGCTACCGAATTCGCGTTCATACCCTGCCTTGCTCTGTTCAGCGCGGACAGGACTATCGTCGATATTCACCGAGTTTCTGTGCAACGGCGATCAAGACACGGCGTCAAATGAACGTTTACGTTGTTTATTAGCATATTCAAACCAAACAAAATATGGTCCAATGCATTTTGCGAAAAGAGCCTTACCTGGAAAAGAAATTCGAACGCGTTATTCTTCTCACCTTGAGCACTTTTCATTAACAAAAGCGAGCTAACCGCACACCTGCGACGGAACCAACGCAGCTTATGCCGCCATTTTTTTTTTTTTTTTTTTTTCTCTTTTAGTGCCGGAAATCGTCACCAGTCAGGAAATGAGGTCATCTTTAGCTCCTTTGACTCTACCTGCACCGTCTCCGGACTCGGTGCTTCGGAGCTTGACTCCGAAGCCCCGGAGTTACGTGCACCGGAAGTGACTTTTGGCCGTCCAGTGGAAGGAGTCAGTGACCCCTTGACTCCGGGGCCGCTACTGAACGCGCCCATTGAGAACGCATAAAGGGTTCATACTTCAAAATCCCCAAACCGGGGGAAAAGGAAGGGACAAACACAACGAAGTCTCAAAATGCAGCTGCAAACTTTATTTGCAGGAACAGCCTCTTATGCAGACAAAACTTATCCTCGCCCTGAAAACGACCCTCGTTAACCCCACAAACAGGGAAAGTGGGATCGACCCATCAGCCCAAAAGGGTGATGGGTCGCTTTCAAGGCGGGGAAGAGTTCCCTTTATATGAGAGGCTGTTCCTGTGAATAAATTTTGTAGCTACGTTTTGAGTCTTCATTGTGTTTGCCCGTTCCTTTCCTCTGTCTCGGGGTTTTTAAGTCTGAATGTTCACCAGCCAGCCTGCACCATAACCCTCATTTCTGCATAAAGGGCGTCTCTTCTTCCTCGTCCATGTGCTTCCTCTTTGGTCCTCGAGGAAGAGATTCGTCTGGCACTGGCGTCCAATGGGTGAGGAGACGAGCATTCGGCCGACAGTCGGCCCGTCGACCTTCGTTGCTGGCGCCTAACCGGATATGGTTATATGCCAGCCATATAACACATTCCACAATAAAACTGTCTTTATGACATGTTCGAAGCATACATGTGCATGAAACAAATGCGCTTCGAATGCACTTGAGGTATGTCTGCAGATAATTCTGTTTAGTCTGCAGCGAACGCTGTGCTTTTTCTTCAATGTGTAAGCAGTACGACCGTGGCCCAAGCAGACTGATTGGAGAGCGATCCAGGCACCGAACCGGCGTTGCCACATTTGGTCAGTCAATCCTGCCGACTAAACCGCCGAGTGTCGTCGCCTTTGTTTCTCCGACCAGGCTTCGGGGCGCCGCAGACGAGCACGTCCATGTTTGGCGCCAGCACGCCGCAGCAGGCTACCGGCTCGGGCATGTTCGGGGCCACGTCGACGGCCTTCGGCCAGCCGCGGCCGCAGCTTGGCTTGTTCGGCGCCACCGCGACGCCGACGGGGGGCGGACTCTTCGGACAGCCCCAGAGCACGGGGCTCTTTGGCCAGACGGCCACACCCACGGCCAGGAGCGGACTCTTCGGAACGTCCGGTGAGTCTCTGTTTGAGTTCGGGTGGTCCCGTTTCGAAATGCAGTGCCACCCGGTGCCTTGAGAACTGCTTTCGCTTTCGACAGAACTAATGGCAGTCGCGAAACCGTATTTCGTCGGGCACAGTCGCCCTTGCGCGTCGACGGCAGACAAGGATTGGTTCTTCGATCTCCTCGTAATTCTTTCTTGATTTGTTTCAGTTTCGATGGTGTGAGTGTGAGAACTGACAGATGCAAAACGGCGACCCGTCAGCACCTCAATTAAATGTCCGCCATCAAAAAGCTTCAATGCAAAACTTGTGACAAAAAATTCACTCAACCACGCTAAAAAAAAGATTTGCAGTTGTTGCATTTAATTTGTGCGTCATGTTGTACCCAAGTCTCGGATGTACAGACCTCAGATATCAGCCGCTTGGTGATATATATACCTCCTTCCTTTATCAGCCTCGAGAAGCCAGCCATCAGTTTGGCACAGGTGCCGTCCACTGGGACGATGATGGTGATCAAAGCTGACAGGCTGAATTTTGAAAGGGTCTATTTCGTTTCACATCATACAAGATCTTGGGAGCACGGAAGAAGTTGTCTGGCGTTGGACGTTCCATCGCACGTAATGACTGTGCAACAGCGCTTGACGGGGCTTTTAAAGAGCAGCACTTAAAACAATGTCCAATGTGAAACGTGCCAAAACAATTGAGAATCTGTAAAAGACTTTTTGTCTTCCTCATTCATGCGCCTCTTTCATGGAGCCACTACATCGTTTCACAGTACACTGTCTGTTAGGGCGTTGCTTGATAACGGGAACCTGGTGTGCATGCCGACCATTTGCTTCACGGTCCGTTTTAATTTCCCATTTTTTTGGAACCTGTCTCCAGCATTTGGAGCGGGTCCCGCCATGTCGGGCACGACGATCAAGTTCAAGGCACTCACGGGGACGGACACCATGATGGAGAGAGGGGTGTCGAGCACCATCAACACCTCTCACCAGTGCATCACCTGCATGAAGGAGTACGAAAACAAGAGCCTGGAGGTGCGACACTCTATTTCTTGCCTCCGCAGTGTGTAATGGGCTGTCATCTGTTGTGGTTTGATTTAGTCGCGTTTCGTTCAGAGATTCGATTGTTCACGATCTGGGTTCGGCGAACATGTCCAAGGGAGTGACTAAAGTCATTGTTGCCACTTACCTTGAGCTTTATCCAAAATCACAAAAACTGGTTTTCCACCCTCCAGAAATGTTAAAACAGTCTGCGATGGAACAAAGCAATATCGCCTCGGCTGCATGACACTGTATTTAAAAGAAAGCTGAAACACCTCTTAAAAAAAAAAAAAAAAAAAAGAGTTTGATGTGAATTTTGGCGTATTTTCATCCCGTCAACCTGAATATCACTTTCGTTTTCTGCGAAGATGTAACTAAACGCAAGAAAACACGAAAAACCTCCGACCAGTCGTGAAGTCGTAAAAGGATCTTTCGGCCGCCAAGCGCGTGTCGCTAGTGTGGTCAAGGCGTGCAATTGCAAGCTTGCCAGGTATATTTTTTCGCACTGACACCAGTCGTGACGTCTCTTTGTGACCTTTTTAAAAATAGCAAAAGTGCACGTGCAAAGCTTGGACAGGCGCTGAAGATGCACTAGAGCAGAGATTTCGAAAATTCCTTGTATGACGTCGCGCCTCAGAAGGAGGGGCTTCAGTGCTACTTTCAAAATTAATTTCTGCAGCCTCTGTGCACCAAATGAAAAAATAATCTAGATATCCATGATCATAGAGGCCAAATTTATTTTATTTATTTATTTATTTATAAATACTGTTAACCCTTGCCAGGGTCATTACAGAGAGGGAAAAACAACAAAACACATTACCTAACATCTTTCACAACAATAGTACACGTCAAGTAGGCTCTCAAATTCACGAACATTTTCCCTGTCAACAATATAACTAGGCAATGTATTCCAGGACTCAATCACATCAGGAAAAAATGAGTATCGAAAAACATCAACACTGGCATTGAACGGCTCAATGGCTAGGTTGTGATTTAATCGGTCACTTCGTTTACATGGTAGTTTTACATAGCTGTCCTTATTAATCTTAATTTGTCCATGGATGAGTTGAAAAAACATTATCAGTCGATGTTTTTGTCTCCTTGTCTCCAGTAGCTCTAAGTCGCATGAGTTTAACATTGATGTAACCGAATCTGTCCATTTATATTTAGCACAAACAAAGCGGACAGCTAATCTTTGAATTCTTTCTAATTTGGACTTCAAGACTTTCTGATGTGGACTCCAGACAGCCGATGCATATTCTAGAACTGACCTCACGAATGTTTTGTAGGCAATTAACTTAACGTTCTTTGTTGCGTTGTGCAATCTTTTCCTTAAGAAGTACAATTTCTTTGAAGCCTTAGAGCACACGTTTTCCACATGTTTTCGCCAGTTTAGATCATGGGTTATGGTCACTCCTAAATATTTAAAACTATTTACATTGTTCAAGAAGTTATTTCCAATGTTATACCTAAAACAAAGTGCACTCTTTTTTTTAGTTATATGAGTAAATGTGGATTTAGTATAGTTAATTTCCATGTCCCACTTTTCACACCACATGTTCAAGGCCTGAAGGCTACGATTGATTTTAATTTGCTCATTCGCATTTGTGACTACCGAATAAAGTAAACAATCGTCGGCAAAAAGCTTCATTTCTACGCCTGGCTCTTCAATGCTAGCAATATCGTTGATGTACAACAAAAATAATAAGGGTCCCAACACAGATCCCTGTGGGACACCAGAAAACACCTCCAACGAACAAGACATACAATCGTCAACACGCGCCACCTGCCTGCGATTGATCAAATAAGCCTCAATCCATTCTAATATTGTAGAGCTAATACCGATTTGTCGAAGTTTGAAGAGTAGTTTATTATGAGAAACCTTATCAAAAGCCTTTGCGAAGTCTATACAAATAACATCTATCTGCCTCTGGTCGTTTATTGCTAACGAAAAATCGTGAATAGTTTCGATTAGCTGCGTAACAGTGGAAAGATTGCTTCGAAACCCGTGTTGATGCGGGTAAATCAACTGGTTCTCTTCAAGAAAAATAATAATATGTTTTGCTATATTGTGCTCCAGAAGCTTACATGACACAGAGGTAAGAGACACGGGGCGATAATTATTCACGATTGCTCGGACTCCGCCTTTAAAAATAGGTATTACGATTGCACTACGCCAATCTTGTGGTAGTGAGTGAGTTTGCAAAGATTTCTGAAAGATAGCTTCTAGATAAAATGACACCCACTCGGCATATCGTTGCAAAAATGCAGTCGGTATTTCATCAGGCCCACTAGCCTTCTTTACATCCAACTCTAGCAACTGCTGAAATACGCCCTCCCGAGTTATTGAAAAATCTTCCATGCAGCACGGGAATGAATTAAATTGTTCACCGTCATAGCTATTACCATTGTCTTTCGAAAAAACAGACTGAAAAAATTCATTGAAGCGGTCTGCTATTTCCTTCCGTTCTGTAACCATCTTAGTTGCGTTTTGAACATGATCGATGCTTTCTTTCTTCTCACTAAAAAAACGCCAAAATTTTTCTGGCGATGTTTTCAGGAAGTTGCCAAGTCTCCGATTAAAGAACTGTTGCCTAGATTCATTTAATGCGGTTTTCAAATTACGACGGACCTGAGATATCTGGTCTTTACTATCTTTTCTTTTCCGTAATCTATTTATTTTACGCTTCATGTGAATAATCTTACGATTGATCCACGGGTTTTGTTGTTTTGTTTTTTTAAAGCGAGTCGGAATAAATCTGTTTACACAATGATTTATAACTCCTTTAAAACGCTGCCACAGTTCCTCCACAGACTCACAATCGCAGGCAAGCTGGAACTGGCTAAATGAACATTCCAAAAAATCTATTACAGAAGTGTCATCCGCTTGAACATAATCTTTGATTGGAATAGGAACAAAGGGTCGCTTACGATTTCCTATACTATGCAATATGTCCATAGCAATCATCTTGTGATCTGATATTCCTTCTTCAACGGAGATTGTGTAATCACCCACTCTCTGGGATATACCGTATTTACTCGCATAATCCTCACACTTTTTTTTGCGGAAAATCGATGGAAAGTTGGGGGGTGCGAGAATTATGCGGGGAAAATTTTTCGCAAAAATCGGGATTTTCGCGCCGGCAGCTACCTACAAGGTTTGAGAACTACCAATACAGGACTAACCTTAACAATAAAACCACAGGTTCAACACAGAGCAAAATTTATTTGCAAACACAGTCTGAGTTAAGACTTACCTACGTCGCTGATAACGACCTCAGTCCGAATCACCGCTCATTCACACTGAAAGCGGATCCGCGTTCGCAAAGCGGTTGCGAACGCGGTTGTATAAAGATCCAGTACAATTGCACGCGCACTCGATGACATCAAGTGCGCGTGCAATTGTACTGGATCTTTATACAACCACGTTCGCAACCGCTTTGCGAACGCGGATCCGCTTCCAGAGTGAATGAGCGGTTAGCGGTCGTTGCCCCTCGTCGTCACTTCCCGATTTCTCGACGACCACGGGATCGCGGGCTGCGCGAACGCCATCTAGTTGCGCGCACGCGAAACCAGCTCAACGACAGTGTGACTAGCGTCTGAGAGATGGCGCTAGGCTGCCTAAGGGTGCCTTGGGCGCTTGGAGCATTAAACGGCGCCGCGCCGCTCCAAACAGAGCGGCGCGGCGCCGGAAAATGCGGCCGGTGGAGAGCGCGTGCATCATGCGGGTTTCGCGAGCACGCAACTTTCGCCGCTGCAGTTTTGGGGGTGCGAGGATTACGCGAGGAAAAGGAAAATCCAATTTTTGGTGGCTCACATTAGGGGTGCGAGGATTACGCGAGTGCGAGGATTATGCGAGTAAATACGGTAAACAACAAGTCCAACAGTGACCGGGACTCAGGAGTTACTTTCGTTTCCTCGTTCACAATTTGCCTTAGATTGTGAGAAATCAATATTTCCAACAATATTTCAGCACTGGAAGTCTCCACGTGCCCAGGGGACAAAGCTTCCCAATCTATGTGAGGTAAATTAAAGTCACCGGTCAGTATTAATCTTGTAGTACTTTTCACATGAGCGCACAAGAACAAATTCAATTTATCCAAAAACTCTGGCTGAGTAACAGGTGGCCTGTACACTACACCAACAAGATACACATTGTTCACAAAAGTAATTCTACACCACACTGTTTCGTTAAGATTGCAATGAACCAACACAGCCGAGACAGAGTTTTTAACTATAATAGCTACCCCGCCACCACGAGAGTCTCTATCCCATCTGAACATTTGGTAACCAGGAGGAATAATGCAGTTATTAGGCACATCCTTGTTCAACCATGTCTCTGTTAATAACACAACGTGAGGACTTCGTGCTAATAAAAGATATTCTAAGTCTGAAGTTTTATTGGCGATACTGCGCGCGTTAAGTACTAGAAGGCGTAGCTATGCTCCTGTGGAAGTGCCTTGGGAATCAAGACGACTATCTAAAGCTGGAGATGACCGTGTACCACCTGAGGCGTCATTTTGGCGACATTCGTGACATAGGCACCGCTCATTTTGGCCATGGTCCCATACGTAAAACTGGTCGTTTACTTTCAGTTTGTCATGGACCAAGGTGACCCTTTTGCCATTGTTCCTGTCAACTGAAGCGCTTGCCCACAGCTTTTTACGCACTTCCACTATTTCTTTCGGATAATCGTTGCTGATCCTAATTTGGCTTCCTTTTAGCTTCCGGCAGTTCCTCAGCACCTGCTCTTTTTCCCTTGAGTCATAAAATCCTAGAATTACGGGCCTAGGACTTCCTGGCTTCTTCTTGCCTAAGCGATGTATCCTTTCTACCGTCTGTACTTGAACTCCTAGCGTTTCCCGAAAGAGTGTGTCTACAACCGCCGCTTTCAAGGTCGACTCGGATTCCCCATTCTCCTCAAGAAGACCAAATACTAAAAGGTTGTTCCGTCGGCTTCGGGTTTCAAACTCAATCAGCTTTTCAGCTTGTTGCCGAACAAGGTTCTCTAGACTGTCTATTCTCCTGTTCAAGTCCTTAATTACTTCAACATAATCAGTCAATTTATCAGTCTTTGTGTGCAGTTTTGCAATTTCTTCATTTATAGCACCCAATTTACAGTCGGACGTCGCCTGATTCTCTATAATCAACTCTAACAGTTCAGTCGTCTTAGGCCCTGGGTTCTGCTCAACGTCACCCGACATAATCAATAACAAAATCATCGACCAGCAATCACGCACTGTAGCACAACACCTGCGAGGGCACGGCAGGACTAATAAAAATTTATTATCGCTTCGGTAAGAGGCCGTGCTATGCCAAGAACCAACCTGCAAAAGCAGCAGCAGCGGCTTAGCCATGTTGTCCGGTGGCCAGATGCCGTGCCCTCTGTAGCAGTCGACGTGCCGCTCTTCCTTTTGTAGCCTCGCCGCCGATGACTCAATGCTCATTGACTTGAAGTTGACCAATGGTGAGCCAGTGGTGACGTTGCAAAGATCATGGTGCAGAAAAGGCATCTCGTCGGCCCCGTGTGTTGTCGGCGTGAAAAACAGCATCCGCGGCAAAATCTGCAAAAGCAGCAGCAGCGGCTTAGCCATGTTGTCCGGTGGCCAGATGCCGTGCCCTCTGTAGCAGTCGACGTGCCGCTCTTCCTTTTGTAGCCTCGCCGCCGATGACGTAATGCTCGTTGACCTGAAGTTGACCAATGGTGAGCCAGTGGTGACGTTGCAAAGATGATGGTGCAGAAAAGGCATCTCGTCGGCCCCGTGTGTTGTCGGCGTGAAAGACAGCATCCGCGGCAAAATCTGCAAAAGCAGCAGCAGCGGCTTAGCCATGTTGTCCGGTGGCCAGATGCCGTTTTCAATTTCGGTGTTTTTCCTCAAATACAGAACTGCTTCAGTTTCCCTTAAAAGCTCGGGAAATTGCATTTTCAATCTAGGTTGCTTACATAAAAACAAATTGTTACAAACAATTTACAGTAATTGGTCCGAGTTTTCATAGAGCGATCAATAAAAAAAAAAAAAAAAAACTCTCGGAGCAGCATATTCCCCTAAAACGACTGCAGTCTCCGTATTCTGCTGTGCAGAAGATCATCCTCTTATCCTTCTCTCCCAAACTGAAACAGCATCAAATAAAGGAGGAGGAGGGAGACAGGGAAAAGAGAATGGTGAAGGAAGACATTGGGTGTTTGTCAGCCTTTAGAACTGGAGTAGCTGTGTGGGTTTGCTGTATGTGGCGATGCCTTTCTGAGGCCGATAAGTAGCGGCCTCTGGGGACGGATTTGCAGGAGCTTCGGCTGGAGGACTACGCTGCCAACCGCAAGGGGAGTCAGGCAGGCATGGTGGGCTTTGGCGCTACCGCCCAGCAGAGCTCCATCTTCAGCGCCCCAGTGTCCCAGCAGTCGGCGTTCAGCTTTGGCGCCAACCAGAACAAGTCGCTCTTTGGCACCTCAAATACGGGTGAGACCTTGGAAGTCATCTCGGGTTGATCCTTGACGAGTGTTGCTTCGATGTATTGTCAGGGAAAAAACTCGCCAGAAATCCAGTCAATTGTTTGGCATTTATTCTTTACAGTCGACTCTCATTAATTCAAACTCGAGGGGGGCCGAAAATTTGTTTGAATAAAGCAAAGTTTGAATTATCAGGAGTTTCTTCCCATAGAGACGCATAGGATGGGACCTGCACGTTAGTTTGAATTATCCGAAAGTTTGAATTAAGAGATTTTGAATTAACGAGAGTCGACTGTATTAAGTTTATTTCTAGGTGTTTCATGCCTACGTAAGCTAAGTAGCAATGTTAAAACTGGGCTAGATAACACTTACTTGCCGACGCTATGTGATCGGGAGGTGTCGGACAACCAAACGGAGCAATGCACATCTCTTACCTTGCATACTGCTGGACTTCTACTTGCTTTGGTGTGCGGTGTTCACCTCTTTACCCGATTATTTCGTAGACTTTTAGTGTTGGGAGGTTAAGCCCAAGCAGTATGCACACCGCTACCCACTTCGATTACGACGAACGGGCTGGTACGTTTTGAGGAAGTCGGAACAGAATATATTTTTCGTTCTTTCCTTTCAAATTTGGTTCTTTATAGCTGTAGGTGAACTCCTGATTTCCTGCAAAATCTGGATTTCTTTTGTATTGCTGACGTTTTGGTTGCAGGCACGTTCACGTCGACAGGTGGCTCCAACTTTGGCCAGAACATGCAGACGCAGAATGTGTTTGGCAAAACGACGGGCTTTGGACTGCCCGCACAGCCAATGAGCACTGCCTTCGGCACAGGCACGGCCTTTGGCACTGGCACTTCGGTGTTTGGACAGACTCAGCAAAAGGTGAGGCTTTGTTCGTGTCTTGCTCTGTTCACTCTTTTGTGAGGACGCATTTTAAATGCGTAGCATTTAAGGGTGCCAGCATTAAGTGCTTTTGTGCACATGCCTGGGATGTGGCCTTGGTGACTTCAGGTAACACCACGACACCATGATATTGCCGAGACCCTGTAAATGCGATGTATTTTGAGCACCTTTAATGTGTACCAAAGAGAGGGTCAGTTTTTGTGTGTCAAGCTCTCCAACAAGCAGATATACCAATGTTGGTTTGCCTGATGCGAATCAAACGTAGGGTTCTGTCAATTTCGTTCTCAAAGAACTGTGAGCAACATTCGTTCTCAAAGAGCTGTGAGCAACATTCGCACGGGCGAGACGAGAACAGCGCGTTGCCGAAGGACAGTCCCTGTCCCTGTCCGACAGGGACGCGGTGGAAATGCCGAGGGGAAAGCGGCAGCGACCCGGGAACCGGTTCCTCCCCGGGGGACGCTCCCCAAGAAGGAGAAAATGAACAGCACCATTTTTGCTTTCAGCAGAGTCGGACGTCCACTCATTTCGTCGTCAAAGAACAAGAACGATTACTGGTCTTAGGTCGACCGTTTAAACAGCCATCTACGGCGCACAACTTTGGCATGACTACCACTTTGCAGAATCCTTCGAGTACCATGTTCCCAAAGTAAACACAACATTGACGTCTCCAGCGTGCTCCGCGCTGCATTCTTTTTTTTTTTATTTATTTCGTTTGCCCATAGTTGCTCGTTGCCGGTTCCGCGTCCAGCGTAGCAAAGAAAGCAATAAGTATGCTGCTTTATTTACCGTTTAGTAATCATCTCCGGTCCGATTTATACTTTTCATGGTTATTCACGCGGAAATTAGAGCAATATTCCTAAAAACTGCAAACCAAAACGTGACCGAGGGCACGGTCACTCGTTCCGACCAATCGCTGATGCGTCTCTTGTGACGTCGCGCTTCTTGGCCCCGTAACAGTCACGTGAGCTCCGCTTTCCTGGCTTCTCCCGCAACTCTCGGGGCGTCGGTCCAGTCGATCCCGGTACGTTTATTACCGCGACTGTTCAATTGATTTGCACGGCACACAAGCGCCGGTTTCGGCTAAAATTTGGGCAACGTGGCCTGAGACGTGCCTGGAACCCAGTTCAATCGTCAAAAAAATATCTGAAATTGCCTTCATTGTCCCTTTAAACTGGAAAACCGACTTCGGTACTTTGTGGCAGGAAACGGTCAAGGAAGCTTGGGAGCCCGGGGGCACACGTGACGAAACTCTGGGTAGCTTCTGGGTTTTAAGAACTCTGACAATCCATGGTCCAGTCTATGAATGCTCATCGGTTGTAGGAAATGCAGAATAAGCGGTAGTAAAAGCCTCTTTGTGTGCTTTTCCGCACAGCTTCCTGCTATATGCTTGCGAGTAGACATGGAAGGTGGCCTTGCTGTTGGGGCCCATTGGGCATCTGGTATCTCAGCTGTAGACAAGAAATTTAGCCAGTGCAGTGGCACTGCCAACCTGAGATATTTAACCCATCGACTACCGCGCTCGGTGCAAGCCTCCAGGCTGTCCGTACTGCACATTTTACAGCGAAGCTGTTTATGGCTAGGGTTCTGGATTTTTCATGTTCGTCGACGAAAACTCTATGCCCGCACCACCGCACGCCTTCCCCGTATAAACAATTCTAAGTAAATAACTAGGGGTGTGCGAATATTGAAATTTTCGAATACGAATCGAATACGAATAAGGCGAAAAACGAGGTTTGAATATCGAATCGAATATCGAATATGTTTCTAGTAATAAAAAATTGCAAAACAAAAGGTAACTGCAGGTTTTATTGCCTTTTTAAAATAAATCAATTGAACTGCATTTTGTTGGGCTGCAACAGGATAAAGATACTTCTAGTAATGCACTCATTAAAAATTATCGTGTAGGCAAATTAACTGCTCAACGTGTTCAGAAAGTAAGCGCTCCCTACACGCCGTGCCAACATTTCCGCCAGTAAAAAGACCCTTTCACTCGCGAAACCTGCGAAATTTCACTATAAGTTCGAAGAAGTTCCACATATAGACAGTGTTGCCGGCTGCTACACAATGATTTCGAATTTCGGGAACAAATAATTTTGAAAGTACTTTATTCTATATTTCATAAAATTGTTGCCAAATTTACACTATATAAAAGCGAAAATATATGCTTTTAACGCTTTCATTAGTTATTAATGTGAACCAGTGATGCCATTAAAGCCAACAAATATTGAACTTTTTATCTGCCAGGTGAAGTCAACAAGTTTTTTTTTTCATTTTGGCGCATGCGCATGAAAGTTGAACTTCACTCGAACCTTTGTCGAACATCACGATGAAAGTTCGAAAAATTCTAACTTGGTCGAACTCTAACCTGGACATCCCTAGTTTTGATTGCGCGGGTGTGGCAGGAGTTGTTGTCAATGGCGATGCAATGTTGTGCTCGTCCCTAGCTTTTTCTTTTTTTTTTAATTTTCAAACATTTATTTTAGATAACACTCTCGAGCTTTATTTTATATTTATATTTCACTCTCGAGGTTCATTTTATTGTATCTATTTATGGAACGCGTAGTTACATCACATATTGCTATACAAGTGCCACAGAACAAAGGGATTGGTGAAAAAGAAACCAAAGCCGATTCTGTCTTGCTACCATCGGACAGATAGAAATGGAGCAGACTAACGCACGCATCACACCCCTTTCTCAGTGAATATACATATTTATAGGGTAATGTGTGGCAGGCAGATTATTCGTTACTTGCTCGAATATTCGCAGTTTGTGCGAATATTCGCCGTTTTTCCCGAATATTCGGCTTTGGCCGAATATTCGAGAACTTCCGAATACAGTGCAGTCCACTTATAACGATACCACTTATAACGATATATCGGTTATAACGATTGATTTTATAGAAGCATCAATTTTTGCATTGGTTCTATGTAAAAATAAAACATATATAGCGATGCATTTTTCCTGGCCTATCGGATATAACGATCAATAAATAATCGTGTAGAATTTTACTACAAAAATTCAACAGAAAATGAGATAAAAATTTCGAAATTCCGCGAAGAAACGACCGAGATCGGCGGACGCGATCATCGCCGATGGGCTCCGACCGAATACTCCGTGAGTAGGCGCTGCGCGCGGCCTTAAAACCTCGGCGCTATCATCATCATCATCATCATACCCGTAACCTCGTAACCCCTCCCCGCGTCGCTGGCGTGGAAGATGGCTCCGACGAAGCGAAAGGCTATTTCCTTTGAGGAGAAAAAGCAAATCCTACGTGACTGGCGGCAAGGATTCAAGGTCGGAAGTCTCGTCCGGAAGTATAAGCACTCTCAGTCGGCGATATCGACCATCCTGAAATCCGGGGACGTCGTAATGAAGGCTGGAACAAGCGGCTTTGACGACCAGCGGAAAAGGCTTAGGGAAGCCTTGTACGAGGATGTCAAGGAGGCCCTGTACGAGTGGTTTCTTACGATCCGAAACCGCACAAGCAAGCGGAGATCTTAGATTTTTTTGAGCGTGTTTAACACCATTTCATTGCTTGCTTGCTGATGACCCTAGAATAAAACTTTGTTATATTTCGGCGCTTCTTCTATGGTGTGATTCAGTGGACACTGGTGAGTAACCTTCTGCTTGGGGGAACTACCGGGTGAAACAAGGAGACGGCAGGCTCTTTAAATCGACCGGAAAATTCGGTTTCTTAACCTATCGCGCTACGACTTTGTGCAGCGTTGCCCACAGATGGTGCATTTTTTTTGTAAAATTTGCAAAGAACGAACTTACCTGAGGAAAAAGTAAAGAAAGAAAAAGGCTTAGCTCCTATGGAAACGCAGCGACGCCACCGGTCTTCAAACAACACGGCGCGGTTTCGCACGGAAGACAAGAGATGGCGCAAGCGGTCGCGACGTCAACTGCCGCCAACGAACGAGCAGACGCCGAGAGCCGGCGTAATTAGCAGACAAGGAACTGCAGCTGCTTGTTGTTACCGCGCCTGTTTTTGTTTCTGCGACTGCCGCCGCCTGCGGAACGCGCGCCGCTTTTGAGTCGAAAAGATTGTCTGCTAAAGACGCTCGCTCTCGGCGCCGAATACTCGTTCGTTGGCGTAACGTACCCTGGATATTTTTTCGTTGTGAAAAAACGGCCGCACTTCCTCCGACGCCCGTCGGACGAGTGAGATCTGTGTGCAAATCACTCCTCCGACGCCGGAAGTGACGTAACGGAAGTGACGTCACCTTAGTAATTATTAATAGTTAATATAAATTATTACTGCATACATAATATAATGTGACTTTTAATACAATTACAAATAAAAATAAACTCGTCTGATTTTAATGCAGCTTTACAGTAAAAAGTCACGTGACTAACCATTTTTATTACAAAATCTGTTTATTTACAACCTTTTTAAACGCAGCTTGACAAAAGTTATGAGTTATAAAAATAGTACTAATACATATAAATACATCTTTATTGTCTTTGTGTCACGTGACGTTATTATTGTGGGCGTGGCTGGCGTGGCCCTAGCGCGTGCGTCGCTTGCGGTTGCGTGCTCCGACTCGGCTGCCCCTTGCATTGTACATTGCACGCTTCTCCAGCCCGGGCGCTCGTCCTGTGAGAAAAACGTCTCGCAGCTGATCTCCTGCCCGTAGCCTTCGTTACACTGCGAGCGAGCGGAACATAACACGACGCTCAATGCTCCCTTCACCAGAGTGACCGACGGTAGTGACGGCCGAGTGCGCCCGCGCGATTAGATGGGTGTTCGCTGTTGCAAAGACCTTAAACGTGACCCGAATCATTGATTATCGCATTTAATAAGTAGTTTTAAACGGGCCAACAGCTGAGTTACGTTAAGGTTCTCACTTACAGCGGTAAGTGTGCATAACCCAACTGCAAGAAGGTTGAACGGATATGAGGGACCCCGCGGAACCCGGGGGGGAAGGGGGGGGGGGGGTCGGGGGTCGCTGCGGATACGCCAGTCAGCAGTTAAATTTCAAACTGGGTCCACTTGGAGTCGCTACGACTGGGATATGCCGGTTCCAGTTGGGAACCAATGGGGACCTAACTGGGAATCAACTTGAAGCAAAGAATTGTAACTGGGATGCATATTATTTTACATATTATGTTGTTTTTTTTGTGTTCGTTTTTATGTGGGGACTGCACTTGCATATACGAGGCACCTAAGAACCAGATTTAGTAATTTCTTCTGAGGCAGATTTTTGTGTAGGTGTTGACACTTGCGCCTTTGATCAAACCGAGCAGTACCGAAAAGGTGTGCCCACCATATGAAACACTCATGGTTAAAGCTCACCGGGCCACTCGGTCACATATGCTGTCTGGCCCTGTCTCTGCAGTAGAATGCGTAGAGTGTTATCAGAGTAGAATGTGATACTCTACTCATTCAGTGAGCACGTCGCCCTCACCGTCCCGTAAGTCTATTGAATAGCAGTGTATACTCTCTGTTGTGTCTACAAGCTGATCCTGGCTGCGGGTAGAAGAGGGCGAAGAGGAAGGGGGAAACGAATGAAGCACGAGATTGAGCAGCTGGTTTTTCCGTACTGTCTGACATAGGCGCTCGTATTAAAAGCACAACAATTGGCGCAGTCGACAGGACTCTAGTACTCCTCCTAGAGTCCGAGCTTTCCCTGGAATCTGCTCTTGCCATCACCTCTCAAGTTGAGCAAGCGATGAAGGAGGCCAAACTCTTGACGGAAGAGGGATCCAGTTCACAAGTGGCAAAAATAAAAGCCAAGAATTCGAAGGCGTCCTGGCAAGCCGTCCGGCACTTGTTACAGATGTGGGTCACCGCACCACATGGCAGACCATCCTAAGTGCCCGGCAAAGAACGAAACAAGAAGGGACACTTCGCCTCCGTTTGCAAGCGGGGAGTTTCACAAGCAAAATCCCATGTACGAAGAGTGGAACAAGCGCACGACCAAGTCCAGGTGCTAACTACCCGCTTTACCAAACAATCGGTTACGTGCGAGATACATCTGGCACATGTTCCCACCAAACTTTTAAGGTCCGTTCACACTCTTGCAACCGAGTATGACTGAGAGAGACCAAACCGGTTTTTAAGCCTCTTGCGACCTCTTAGCACCAGCTCCGCTGCAGCGCATCCGGTCCTAAGAGGTCGCAAGAGGCTTAAAAACCTGTCTGGTCTCTCTCGGTCGTACTCGGTTGCAAGAGTGTGAACGGGCCTTTGGTCGACACGGGTTCATCTGTTTCAATCCTGCCGGAAGACGTCTACCGAAGACACTTCCACTCTTACAAGTTGGAATGTTTGAGTACAACACTTCTGGACTACTCCGGAAAAGACATTCCCGTTCTGGGGAAATTCGACGCACCGGTGCAGTTCACTCAAAGACGCGGCACCTGCACATTTCACGTCGTACGAACAGGCGCGGCTGTCATGGCCCTAAACGCCTTACGTGCGTTGGACATCCAACTAAGCTTTGCTCCTCCCACCGGGGGACAGGTGGCAACGGTCTCCACGAGAAACCTTCCAGAGATCGCACAAGACTTCCCCCATCTGTTCTCCGAGGGATTACCATAGAATACCGTGCATCTGCCCATTCCACACTAAGCACCCACCCCCAAAAATTGAAATGCCTGAAAAATATGCAAAGTACATATATATGTGAATTGATGACCTCACATGCGCCCATCCCCTATTTTTTCGTGATTATCTTCAAATGTTTAGTGGGCGCTTGCTCAATATTTTACGGTAGGTCATGCGAAAGTATTTGTACATAAGGTAAAGAAAAAAAATTTCGTTGCTCCTTTCCAACAAAAGCTACGAAGACTACCTTTCGCAGTGCGCGAGAAAGTTTCTGAGGAACTGGCGAAGCTGGAACGCTCCGGGGTTATCGAGCGCATCAATGCTTCGGAGTGGGTGTCTCCCATCGTGGTGGCCCGCAAGAAGAATGGGGAGATCCGGCTCTGTGTAGACTTACGCAAGCCGAACACTGCAATAGTTTTGGATTCCCATTCCCTACCGTGCCCTGGCAAACGTTTTCACCAGCTTTCCGACCGGTGCCCGTGTCTTCAGCAAGCTAGACCTCTCGTCGGCGTATCACCAGTTAGACCTGGCAGAGGAAAGCAGAGACCTAACGGCATTTGTGACGCATGAAGGTCTCTTCAGGTTCACCAGAGCATGTTTCGGGCTGGCATCCGCTGCCCCTGCCTTTCAAAAAATGATGGACTGCACTGCATACTCTGAGGTACTCCAGGTACCATCGTCTACCTGGATGATGTACTTATTTTCGGACGCACAAGAGAAGAGCATGATGCCCGCCTGGGGCAAGTTCTTTCACGTCTTCAAGATGCAGGCTTGAAACTAAACCAGCAGAAATGTTTTTTTGCAGTCCAGCAGCTTCAATTCCTAGGACATGAGCTGACACCGCAGGGAATCAAGCCATGCCAAGATAATATTGAGGCTATCATGCAGGCTTCACCCCCCACCGACATAACATCACTAAGTTTGTTAATCGGCCTGCTCACATATTACCTCAAGTTTGTACCGAACTTTGCGACCATTGTGGAGCCTCTGCACGCGCTCCTGCGGAAGGATGTTTCCTTCCAATGGAAAACGGCACAAAAAGAGGCATTCCCTGCTGTGAGGGATCTGATACGGAACAGTGTTCCACTGCCTGTTTTCGACGTGGCGCTGCCCACCGTCGTCACAACGGATGCATCTAATTACGGATTAGGCGCGGTTCTGTAGCAACTACATCCGGAAGGAATTCGAACGGTGTCGTTCGCATCGCGAACACTTTCAAGCGCCGAACGCAACTACTCTGCAGGGGAGAAAGAAGCATTGGCATGCCTTTGGGCCTGCGAGAAATGGCATGTTTTTCTCTTCGGGCGCCATTTCACGCTCAAGACAGATCATCACGCTTTCGTTACTTCGCTTTCTACACAAGGAACCGGTCAACAACCAATGAGGATAACCAGATGGGCTATGCGACTCCTCAGGTACGACTACAAGGTACATTACCAGAAAGGAGAAGAGAATGTCGTAGCAGATGCACTGTCACGCTTGCCCACTCCGAATCCTTCGGATCGCAGCGAGTTTAGTGACGAGAAAGAATTCACTTGCCTGGTACGCAATCTATGCACAATCGATCAAGAAGAAATCAAGAAAGAAACCAGGCAAGACCCTGATTTGCCTCGAGTAATCTAGTGTATCTGCACCGGATGGGGTCACGAGGAACAATGTGATAAAGTACTATCTACATACTACAAGTTGCGAGAAGAGCTTTCCTCCGTGGATGGCTTACTACTACGTGGTGAAGTGTTGGTTCCACCTATTTCGCTACGGCGTCGACTCATCGATCTAGCTCATAAGTCACACCCTGGAATTGTGCGGACGAAGCAGCGTCTACGCCAGCGCTTCTGGTGGCCCAGAATGGACATTGAAGTCGACACCTACATAAGAGACTGCCACACCCGTCACACGAACGACAAGACAGCTGTGACGGCAGCGGCACCCCTTTAACCAGTTCCATTCCCATGGGGTGCATGGAAACAACTAGGAATAGACATTTTTGGACCTTTTTACAAACTTCCATCGCAATTCAGATTTGCAGTCACCTTAGTCGACTACTTCACTAAGTGGCCAGAGGTAGCTTTTTGTAACCAAGTTACGGCTGAAGCTGTATGTGAATTCCCCATTTGAATCTTCAGCCGGGAAGGGTATCCGGAGGTGATTCTTTCTGATCATGGCCCACAGTTTGAATCCCTCATATTCTAGGAGTTCCTGAAGTCCAGAGGGATTTCCCACCATCGGTCTGCAATATACCATCCACAAGCCAATGGTCAGGTTGAGCGCTTCAACTGAGCTCTTAAGCAGTACGTCCAAACTATCCTGCAGGAACAAGGCAACGTTCGTACAGGCCTTGAGGAGTTTCTGAGTGTCTACTGAAGCACACCACATGCAGCGACGAAGCTCTCCCCCGCTGAACTCATCCACGGACGTAAAATGTGGACCCGTATGGACATTGTGGGCTTCCCAAGTTTTGACAAGCTCGTTCACATCGAGATGCAGCAACTCCGCCAATGCATTGCTGATTACCAGAAGCACAGCAAGCAAAACACAGATGATAGGCAGAGAGCCAAACCATTTACAGCGGGTGTGGGAGATTATGTACGGGTAAAGATCCCTACACACCGACCGAAGGGAACACCATCGTTTGGCCCCCCTGAAAGAATTCATGAAGCGGTGAGGCCAAGCACCTTCGTCACGTCAGGAGGAGGATGCTGGAATTCGTGGAGGTTGTCTCGAACACGCCTTCCAGCAAGACATGAAACACAGGTGGAGTTTGCAAATCCAGAAGCCGGAGCAGATGCACAGCCGCCGCTTCCAGCTCCACGAAAGTCCACAAGGATTAAGAAACCTCCACACAGGTTCTTCCCCTGTTGAACTCTGTTTTGAGGGGGGATTGTGTTGTGTCTACAAGTTGATCCTGGCTGCTGGTAGACGAGGATGAAGAGGAAGGGGGATACTAACGGAGCACGAGATGGAGCAGCTGGTTTTTCCGTACTGTCTGACAGGCGTTCGTATTAAAAACACAACACTCTCTCCTGCCCTGACACCCTAACGTGCTGCCCCACTTTACATTTCTGCATTTAGTTATGCTGAACCGACTGTTCAGTTGCATATAGAAGAATATGCTGGAATCCTTTTTTTTTTTTTTGAACCGGAGGTTCAAAGATTAAGACCGGGTTTCAAAACATTTGGAAATTTTCCTAACATTTTGAACTTATGTTGAGAAATTCTATCATTTTCGAACTGTAACAATTTCCGGACTTTCAAACCTGATCAGCTCTACATTTGGAAAAATTTGAACCATTGAAGATTCTTAGAATATATGTCTAATTTCTCTGATTTACGCCTCATCATACCTACTCTACCTGTTTTGAACGAATACTAACTGTTGCACATTATCAATTTCCACATTCATACTGTGCATATTCGTCCAGAATCAAAGCAATAAAGTAATCTCAGTATAATCGCTGTCACTAAGACCCCCAAGCTGCAATCCAAACGCCATGTCACAAAGACAGTGATTTAGTGGTGGCAGTGGTACTAATGACTCTGTAGTGGACAAGCCAACTGGGTGCAGGGGAGAAAGAAGAGGTGGCACGCGGACAAGAGGCTCGAGAGGAACACAGACGGGACAG